>CAJHNH020004319.1:22500-42517 GCA_905116865.2 Candidula unifasciata | reverse complement strand
GTTTTAACGGTATGTGTGAACTACCGACTTTAATGCGTGTATTTACCACCTTTTCCACGATGCTAGGCGTATTGGGCACACAGTGCTAGACTTCTATTTAGTGCACCAACTGGAACCTTGGCTAGGACCCTCACTGTTGGCAGCGGCTAGGACCCTCACTGTTGGCAACGGCTAGGACTCTCATTGTTGGCAGCGGCTAGGACCCTCACTGTTGGCAGCGGCTAGGACACTCACTGTTAGCAGCGGCTAGGACTCTCACTGTTGGCAGCGGCTAGGACCCTCACTGCTGACCCCAGCTAGGACTGCACTGCTGACCTGGCTAGGACCCTCACTGTTGGCAGCGGCTGGACCTACTGTCCCCCTAGATGGGACGCACCGCTGACCCCGGCTAGGACCCCATGTTGGCAGCGGCTGGGGACATCACGTGGCGGGGCTAGAACCCTCACTGTTGGCAGCGTCTAGGACCCTCACTGTTGGCAGTGGCTAGGACTCTCACTGTTGGCAGTGGCTAGGGACTTCACTTTGGGAGGGCGGGACCCTCACTGCTGCCCCCCAGCTGGACGCACTCTGCCCGGGCAGGACCCTCACGTTGGCACGGCTAGACCCTTACGCTGCCCCTGTCTATGATCCTTCGTGACCCGGTTTTGCCTTTTTCTGTGACCCCCAGCTATGCCCCTTTAAATGCTGACCCCGGGGATGTCCCCTTACTGCAAACCCCATTGGCCCTTCTGCTAGCCTGCTATGACCTTACTGCGACCCCTGCTGCCCTTATGCGACCCCGGGTATGACCCTTATGTGACCGGGTAAAAACCTTACTCGGAAGACTTTTGCAAAATTTTTTAACAAATGGTCAAAGTGATATGTAAGGGGGGGCTGTAATCAAACAAATTTTTTCTGGAGTTCTGCTCAAAAAATAAACCCAATAGTTTTGTACAACAAATCGCTTGACCTTATGGGGTTTTTAAGGGGAACCCCGTATGAGGTCTTTATGGCTGACAGGGGGGCAAAGGAAAAACCTGGACAAAGTTGATTTACAAAAAATAAAAAAATGCCGAGTGCTTTTCTTGGAGACTTAGCTTAAAACAAATACGACATTTTATGCTCCTTGTTTTAAAAGTGACAGGGTTTCTTGAACCACACCCAAAACCCCGATATACCAAACTCACCAAAACTAAATGATATTCTGCTGTCTCCTCCTTTAGTTGCTGCTCTGTGAACACCCGAAATGCAGTTATACTTTAACACGAACAGAATCGGAACGGGGGACAGCTGAGTCCTTCCTCACCCGAAAACCTTTATTCACGTTTTTTTTTTTTTTTTTTTCCCTCCAAAGCCCTGATTGTTAACCCTTTGGTCGGTATTATCACAAAATCTTCGGCCTTATTCCCTTGTAAATACCGTAAAAAATTGGGGGAAAGTGGTTTCTGCTACCCCCGGGCGTGAACCCCGGAAAAACGAAAGCATAAATATAAGCATAAAATTCTGAGCCTGATGCTCAAATGGAGCGATAAGGTCGCTTTACTATAACGTCCTCTGCTACAGCGCATTAAAAAGGGCGTAGTCGGAAACTGTCTTTGATGACATTGAAACCACTACAATGACATTAATTCTATTTATTTAAAAAAAAAAAAAAACCATTCGAAAAAACCATTTCCGGTGTTACAGTAACAAGACCTCTCTCTCCCACGCTCTCTCCCCCTTTTCACCCAACCCCGCCAGTACTTCCCACCCGACCTCCAAAATCAGAGGTCTCCAACCTTTCTCAGGTGGCACCATCCTTGTGTATATTCTAGGAGCCCCACGGCCTACATAAGTGTATAACGAGACCCCCCCCCCCCCCACGCCCCCTTGAGCATATTACAAGACTCCCACGTCCGCCTTGTATATATATGTGGCAAGACACCCAAAGCGCTCCTTAAGTGTGTGACAAGACCCCCCCCCCCCCACGTCCTCTTGAAAATACAAGACCTCCAAGGCCCGCATCTCCCCTTTTTTAAGTATATGGCAAAACACCCCCCCCCCCCCTTTTTTTTCCCTCCTTCCAACACAATATGGGTCCAAAAAGAGGAGTATTGTCTTCTTAACATATAATTAAATGCAGTTGTTATCACATCAAATTTGATGTCCAGCATTACACGTACAAACTGCTAACGAAAACAAAACAAAACCAAAAAAAAAAGCACTTGGCTCTTTGTTTTACAAATAGTTTCAACAAAATTATCTATAATTACATTTTAAGATAAGTTTTTTTTTTCCTTTCAAAAACTGCAAGACGCCCCCCTTCAAACCTCTTCATGCCAACCAGTTTGAATACCCTGGTTAAATCAGTGGCTCTCATCCTTTCTAATGGCGCGACCCTTTAATACAGTCCCTCGTGTTGTGGCGACCCCCGAACCATTCCATTATTTTCGCTGCTGCCTAATAACTAACCTCAATGAAAATGTGTTTTGCGATGGTCTTTGGCGACCCATGTGAAAGGGTCGTTAGACCCCAAAAAGGGTCGTGACCTATAGGTTGAGAACCGCTTGGCTGAACGGTAATTCCCCAAACCCATTGTACCCCCTTCAAGATTGTTCTTCCACGCAATTCAAACGGATTCAAAGATATCGACCTCAACCCCCATTTATGACCTAATGACCTTACTAAAGGATATACCATCAAGGTCATTTTCCACAATACTCATTCAAACGCACTTCCTGCCCGGAAACGTTTCTTTGTTTTCCCCTTTCATGCGGGTTCTAAAAATACTTCACCGATAATTAAACAGAAGAAAGCATTTCCACTGACAGATGTCCACATTGGTGTACTATGTAGTTTAGTTTACTTGATGTTTAAAAATAAACCGCCTCGTTCAGGGGCCTGGAAAACTGGAATCTGGATTTTATTAAGTCAGTCAAATATTTGGCGATATGTGAAATCGGTACAATATTTTTTGCCTCCCCCAAACACGAAATTCCCATGGGAATTCCCACACTGCTTGACATCCTTATTTAAGGGTGCAGTGTGCGTGTCTCTGCTTTTTTGAGTGTTCATTAGTGTCTTAGGGTGCGACATATTTCGGTCTTTTTGATCCCCTTTGGCTGCTTGATGATGCGAAATTTGGGCCCGGGTCTGAAAATTTTAGTTTATGTTTTCATGTCATCAGTGAGTGCAAGCGTATTTGGGATCACATCTCCCTTTGTAAATAAAAGTCCCGTTTCATACCGACTGACCCTTTGTAAATTTTCCCTTTTTTTTTTTTAAAATGAATGAAAATTTTGTTGTGTTTTTTGTTGTCAAATTTTTTTTTTTTAAAAAAAATTTAAAAATTGGTGTTTTAAAAGAAATGAAAATTTGTGTGTGTGCGTGCGCGCGCCGCGGCGGGGGCGTGCGTGGTCGTGCGGCGCGCGTGTGCGCGGGGCGTGTTTTTTTTAAAAAAATGAAAATTTGTGTTTTTAAATAAAATGTAAATTGTGTGTGGTGCGTGCGGCGCGTGTGCGTGCGGGTGTGTGTGTGTGGGGGTGTGTGTGTGTGTGTGTGGTTTTTGTTGTTGTTTTTGTCACAACTTTTTTTTGTAAAAAAAAATGAAAATTGTGTGTAGTTGTTTGTTGTCACAACTTTTTTTTTTCACTACTGAAAAATGTGCACTTTGGCTATGTAAATCTATGTGCAAGCAGGAAAATCCCAAATTTGGGGGTACTTGGGGGGCCCTAAAAGGGCCAAATCATTCTACAGAACGCGGGGTTTCACGCACGAATTAAAAATACAGAGTTTGTACACGTTGAGTCTGAACTGAGGTCAACTGCGGTGGCAGAAGGACGGGGGCGTATCTCTGGGGGGCCCAGAATCTAGAAATGTCTGTAGTATGGTTTCAAACATGTCGCCCCCGCACTTTGAGCGCGCCTGCGCCACAAAACTCACACTTTAAAGATTTAATAAATTTTTGGGGGTGCCTTTCGGCGTTTGTTTTTTCCCCTTTGCCGACCCCCACAAACTTTCGATGCTTGCGTTGAGCCCTTTTAGTGGTCGAAAAAATTAATGGAGTGATTTTTTTCTGCAATTTTGGTTTTTTGGGCAGAAGCCATGCGTTGCGGGAAGATGCTTTTCTTTGCTTGTACAATGAACTACTGTAGAAAATTCATCGAACTGCTCTGAAACATGGCAACTGACTGACCCCGGAAAAGAGCGGTAACATACGTCATCAATGTTGACATTTTTCTTTGACAAAACCCAAAAGGGAGTCAAAAAGATTTTAAAAATATTAAATTTGCGTGGAAAACATAAAAAAAAAAAACCCAAACGGGAAGGTCACAAATTACATGCTATTAAATGACTAAAATGTGTAGCATTTACTGTACCAAAAAAGTAATGTGGCCAGTGTAAAGCTACCACATCACCCTTAAGTCCCAGTACTACTGCTGCTACCACTACCCCACCCAGCACAACAACAACAAAAAAGGGTCACTACTGTCTTACAGGTCGTTTTAGGTGCCCCCGACTAAAACTCCTATTTAACCCATGGGCGAACGAAGGGAAAAGGGGGGGGGGGGCTTTTGCCTGGATTGATTGAAAAAAAAAACGAATCTGTTTTGTTCATCTGCAGCGAAACCCCTATCACCAGAACCAGACCCGGACAAATTGAAAGTGGGATACTATTTAACCTAAGACATTGAATTTGTGTAAAATTACTACGAAGTTTCGATCTTAAGCCCAAGTTCGTTTGCTAACTACCCATACAAGCCTCACCCGTCTATGTTTTTAAAGGGACATGTCAAAAATGGAAAACGTTTTTCGGGGAAATTTTGGGCAAACCCAGTATTCTCTAGGGTTTACATATTCACCTGGGTTTAAAAAAGTTTTTTTTGGGCATTTTCTTTTTTTTATTTTCCGCAACCTTCAAAAAGGAATTAAGTGCCTTCATTACTACCCCTTTCCCAAAAGTTTTTAATAAATGCCAGAACCGCTCGCAGGGCATTGGGTTTTAAACAAATGCGAACATTGGCGTCAACCTTAGAACCCAAGAAGGAATTATTTGAGTAGTACTCCGAAAAAACAAAATAAAAAACAGAAGAAACTGTATCCTTTTTTTTCAACAATTTTTTTTGCGGACAAATGTTTTGGAAATTCGTGGAAAGATAGCCCCAAAAGGAAAGTCGAACAATTTATACGTACAAATTGGGGAAAAACATTTTTAAAAAAAAAAACATTTTGATAAAACTGCGAAGCACTTTTAAAATCACATGAACGCAAAGGTTTGTTTAATTTTTCTAAAAAAGCTTTGCGAAAATTTTTAAAAAGCGTTAACAATGCTTTTGGATTTTTGATCATACCAGGGAAAAAGCAGATATCTTAGGACGAACAGTTATCACTGGGCCGGTTTGTGATACTCTGTGAGAAGGCTATATTCGTGAGGAATCCTTTGGTTTTTTCTCCGCTAAAGGATGGCCCCGCCACGTATCTGATTTATATTAAACATTCAAAACATTTAGTCTTCTCCTAAAAATTCCCCTGGGTCAAGGTTTGATGGGGCTGACAAGGGCCCGGAAAAGAAATGGTTTTTCAGGCGAAAAATTGGGGAAGAATTTACCCCAAGGCTGCCTTTTTCACGTCCTCGCATATACTAAATCTCGTTAAAAATGACTTAAAAATGTTGCTTTGATACGAAATCATTTGTACTATCAAAAAAATTATTAATTTTTTTGGAAAGCCCAAAAAGGGGTCCCCTGTCCCAAATATTCCCCTTCTGGTGAGACAAGATGGGCAAGCAAGTATAAAAAAATTCGATTTTTTTTAGAAATTTGCAGACATTTTTTTGCCAAATGGAACATTTCTTGATGCAAGTGGAAATCACGACAGGGGACATCTTCCCTTTTCATCAAAATCCAGCACGTTTTTTTTTTGTTCAAAATTTTTTTCAGACCGCCCTATGGAACCATTTTCAGGCTCTTTAGCTGTTAAGTGATCTTCCATAAGTCAACTGCAAGTTCAAAACCCGCTCAGTGTAGTAAACTTCACCCCAAGGGGATTCCGATAACTATTTCAGGGGGTATTTTTGTGAAAACACTACCCGCACAGAAAATATTTGGGCTGATTATCCAAACAGTGTGGAAGACAAAAGTACGAAGTAATCCCGGGGAAACCTAAGTGTTTAAAAGTACTTCAAAATGTTTCATTTCCTCTTAATTTTCTAATTAAACCAAATGAGGTCGATACTGTGAAACCAACAGGGACTTTAAATTTGCGTTGCTAATCCTTTGAAATTGGGGCAAAATGAATCGAAAAATTTAAGGATATAATGTATTTATTCAATATACTACATTGAAAAATTTTGAAACTTCTTTTTTCTTCTCTTTCTTCTTTTCTTCTTCCTTTTTTTCTTCTTTTCTTCTTTTCCTTTTTTTTTTTCTTCGCGTTTTACCCGCTTTCACACTCTGGGAAAATTCGGTTGTTTAACCCCTTCTGGGCTGCAGCCATGCTCCAGAAATGAGTTTGCGGTGCATCAGTTTTTTCAGATCTGATCAATTGAATCGACTGTTGGTTCCCCGCCTCTCAGGGAGATCCCCCGACTTTTAAAGGAAATTCCCAGTTTTGTCGATTTACGACATTCTAATGGGGGGCAGGGGGGCTTTTTGTTTCCCCACAATAGGGGCCCCGGAAAACCCCCACGGGGGAGGGAAAAAAGCGAGATGCGAAGAGACAGATTTTTCGACTTGTACTTTTACAAAGTTTTTATCTGAGTGTCAGGTATGCCTTACTAGTTTTGCTAAAATTACCAGCAACAACTGTACTTGGGGGCGATCGTTTAGCACATTACGTCGTCGTGTAAAAAAATGGCTTAGTCTGCAATGTCAGATAAACTCTGTAGGGGTTTTTTATGTTTTAAACAAATCCCGGCCCGGGAACGAAACAATAATGATTTACCCTTGCTGGCGTACGCGTTCGTGGGTTTTTGCATTATGAAAATACTACAACAGCTTTGGGGAATCTTGGGAAATGCCAATATTTTTTTGTTCATACTTTTCTTTTAGCATATTGAAATGTTTTTTCAAATGAAAAACCCCATAGGAAGGTGAGCATTATTTTTTTTTAAACACATGAAAAAGAAACACAAAGTTAGCGCAGTGAGGTAGGTGAAACAAAATAAATGGAAATTTTCGCACCCCTTTTAATTTTTCATTTTCGGGGCTGCCAGATTTTTGAGCTTTTAACCCGTAGAGTTCAAAATTTTAGTACTGAAAAAAAAAAACAAAATAAAATGGAAAAAAAAATTTTAACTCAAAACAAAAACATCTAGAAAAACATCTACCATAAGAAAAAAATATTTTACCCAATGAAAAGCATTAGAAAAGGGATCTACCTTTAAACGTCAAAAAGGGCTCTAAGGAAGGGAAAAAAAATGAGAACACTAGAAAAGCATCTAAAATTTAAAGTCAAAAAAAAATCTAAATGGAAGGAAAACTATGAAAGATCTAGAAAGCTCTCTTTAAAAAGTCAAAAAAACATATAAAAGGAAAGGAAAAAAATATGAAAAGAATCAAAAAAACATCACCATTTAAACGTCAAAAAAAATTTAAAAGGAAGGAAAAACATATGAAAAACATCGAGAAAGCATCTACCATTTAAAGTCAAAAAAACATATAAATGGAAGGAAAAAAAATATGAAAAGAATCTGAAAACATCTCCATTTAAAAAGTCAAAAAAAACATTTTTAAAGGGAAAGGAAAAAAATCTAAAAGTGGATGTAAATATCCGAAGTGGCAAAACTGAACGTCATATAAAGGGCCCCTTTCAAGAGCGCGCTTTTGCGATGTAACAAATTGGGTGTAGAGAAACCGCGAGAAAAAACAACCTGAACACCCCAAAATTTTTTGGGGGTGTCTCCTGTCTAGGGGGACGCAAAAAAAAAATTTTTACCGTGAAATCTTTTTGTTTTTTTAAACCCTTTTTCTTTTTTTTTCTTTTTCTTCTTTTTCCCTTTTTTTTTTCTCTTTCTTTTTTTCTTACTTGCTTTTTTCTTTTTTTTTTTTCTTTCTTTCTACGTTCTGTCTCTCTCATATCACATCATCATCATCTCATCTCTTCTTTTGCTTCTTTCTTTCTTTTTTCTTTTTTTTTCTTCTTTTTTTCTTTTTTGCTTTCTTTTTTTTTTTTCCTTTCTTTTTTTTTCTTTCTTTCTTTCTTTCTTTCTTTTTTTTTTTTTTTCTTTCTTTTCTTTTTTCTTTCTTTCTTTCTTTTTTCCCTTTTTTTCTTTCTTTCTTTCTTTCTTTCTTTTTTTTTTTCTTTCTTTCTTTCTTTTTTCTTTCTTTCTTTCTTCTTTCTTTCTTCCTTTCTCCTCATTCTCCTCCTCACCCTCCACCTCCTTCTACTCCTCCTGCAATGGCGTATATTCTTCAATTTTGTTTTAATATTATTGATGGAACCAAGTCCAGCACCTTTGACCTCCCTTATCAACGACCTCTGTAGGGTTTCCACTGGGCGTCCTCGACCAGGGTTCGAAACCTCGGTCAGGCTGGGGATTATTTTTCTGTCGGAGGCAAAATAAAATCCTCACCTGCACAGTCGTGGCGACACCACTAGCCATGCGGCTGTAAGTCCACAGGCTCAAAGACCCCCCCCCCCCCCCCCCCCACCACCACCTCGCCTACATCGCAAAAGTGGTACAATAAAGAAAACAATTGGCAGAACATTCATGCTCGAGTAGTATTCCTTTCTTATTAGAGGAAAAACTCAGCACGAAGGAACAGTTTACATTAAGCGAGCCAGGGACAGATAAAGATACAAGGGCGAGATGTATATATAAATAGATGGACAAACCAGAAAATAATGATACTATCCAAACTGACCCGTAAACCGTTTGTGTCACCAACTGGTAAAAGAAGGTCAGCCAGAAAGACGAGTAGAGGCGGGTAATATCTGCGCCAGTGAACCTCAAGGGCTCGGATGCTGAAGAAGAAGAAGGACAAACAACAGTACTGGATTGTGTACAGCCGGGAATAGAAACAGTTTAATGAAAATCCACTGCAGAAAAACTCATTGCAGAACAGACATCTCTCTGATTGATTTCTGCTTTCAGTATACAGTAAAGATAAAGTAAAGATCCCTTAGGCGTATCAGCATATGGGAAGAGCACCCAGATTTTTACAGACTAATCGGCACTAGGTGGGTAATGTGGTCAGCATTACGCCGGCCGCCTTTACTTTTCCAAGACATACATCCTGGTACCCATTTTATACTGGGTCGACCTGCGACGCCCCATACCATGATAAAATATCCACGCAGCCAGCAGTGGGTTTGGATCGCGGTACGTTGGAATTACGAGTCAGACTCGCAACGCCTAAGCCACGGACGCCGCTTCTGCTTTCATTAAGACTACAATTTTCAACTTCTTCGACAGCTGAAAACAATTTTTGTAGAAACGTTCCACGTACATTGCTTTGTGTGTGTCGGAGCGATTGTAATCGTGGCATAAACATAACATGTAAACTACGATAACTGCAGAGCCTTGTTACATAAACATTACTATTTTTGTTACGTTAACTACCAGGTAGGGAACATGGGAATCGATGCTTTACAATTTGATGTGCAGGGTATTTATATAGACGAAACAGCATCACCCATCAATAAACCACAACTGTTACTACTGGTACAAACTACACCAAGTCAATTTACTCTAAGGTTGAGGAACATGTTGCTGGTGTATCGAAGTGTGAGCTATCTTGTCAGTGTTAACGAAAAATAAAGAAAACTATGATCATAAATCAAAGCTATCTGGTAATAATTTATGTATATATATACAAATGTGTGTATATATTTATACGTTTGTATGGCTGACGCCGTGGTCTAGTGGCTAGACGTTCGCCTGTAAATCGGAAGGTCGTAGTTTCGGATCCTGACCGGGCCGAACCTTTTTCTTTTTTAGAAATAACTTTGGCTCCCTTATCGCGACCAAGCATTGAAGGGTACCAGGTGCAGTATTGGGGAGTAAAGGAGGCCGGCGTGATATCACACACCAAGTGCTGTTTGGTCTATACAATTTAGCTCTATACTACATTTGAAGGCGTGGAAAAGGATCCTTTAATTACTCTCTCTCTCTCTCTCTCTCTCTCTCTCTCTCTCTCTCTCTCTGTATATATATATATATATATATATATATATATATATATATATATATATATATATATATATATATATATACATATATGCATATTTTCATCGTATATGTGGCATAGGGGTTGCAAACGAATTTTCACAATCTCGACATTATTCAATTCGCTGCCTTCTCCACAATAAAGGCTGGCTGCAATGTATCGTATCTTGCTGTTGCCTTTTCATCCCTATTTAAACACGCCAGCGTCGGAAGTCAGGCGCGGAATTGTTTTTATTGCAGATCATATTGAGTTAATTTGGACACGGGCTTGTGGCATGAGTGCAATACCGTTTGAAAAGCAATAGCAAACTACCCAAACTACTGTTCTAGTTATTTCCTCTTGAAAAGCAATGGCAAACTGCCTAAACAACTGTTCTAGTCATTTCCTCTTTCCTTTTTTTGGTGCCTGGTCGGGAAGGGGACAGCGGGCGGGGGGTGGGGAGGGTGATGGGGGCTAGGGGTTGTGAGCCTAGGGATTTAGGGCCACCGGCTGCGCAGGATAGAATTTCAGTTTTGCACCCGATAGAAACAAGACAACAATCGCAACCTTACGGAGGATTCTAATCTGGATCTCCTGCATTACCCCATGTTCTTAACCTTTCGGCACACCGTTACTTTTCTTCTTCTTCTTCTTCTTCTTCTTCTTCTTCTTCTTCTTCTTCTTCTTCTTCTTCTTCTTCTTCTTCTTCTTCTTCTTCTTCTTCTTCTTCTTCTTCTTCTTCTTCTTCTTCTTCTTCTTCTTCTTCTTCTTCTTCTTCTTCGTCTTCTTCTTCTTCTTCTTCTTCTTCTTCTTCTTCTTCTTCCTCGTCTTCTTCTTCTTCTTCTTCTTCTTCTTCCTCGTCTTCTTCTTCTTTGCGTTCGGTTTCGTTTGCTCAGATAAGAACATCAAGTGGGTTGACTCTATAAACTCGCATGTCAGTAGCAGGTCCTGTATGGTTCCGCATAGCTTGCTCTGCAAACTTTGCTCTTAAGGCCAAGCCTTTTTTTTTTTAAAGTTGTACGTAGTGTCGGTCGGCTCTGTGGCTAAGCCAATAAGGACGCTTCGTAATGCCGGGATGCCGGGTTCGATCCCAGCTGCGGGCCCATGAGCCTTGCGCTGGTTTCGACAGTGGTATCAAGAAAGCCGACCGTCTAGAGGCAGTGGCAAACTACTAGACGTACAATTGCCTAGAAAAACCACACATTAGCTAGGGGCTGTTAGCGTAAGTTCTGCAACGTCCTGTAAAGGATACGCAACTAACCTTTTAAGGTAGTGTGGGCTGGTCTGCAGAATGTGCTCAGGTGTTTGTGTTCCTGTTTGACCGGCACAGTGGGTATGTGGTAGCTTAGCCTGCAGTATTCTGTTCGTAGACGGAAACTTGTTGTATGTTGCTTTATGCTAAGTGTGCCGATGGGTTCTTGTGGATTTTTATTGTTAGCTTATTCTCTCCACAATTTCTTGTATTTTCCCTTGATACATGTTCTGATTTCTGGTAATGACAAGGGATTGGTGCGTTGTTTCTCCTTTGTTCCAATTTTTGCAAGTCTGTCTGCTAACTAATTTCCTGGTATGCCGCAGTGAACCGGGATCCACTGGAGAACGATTCGACTGTTACGCTACTGAATGGCAAACTTCTTCTTCTTAAAGTCTATGCTGAGTGGCATTGGTAGTCATGACTAACCACAATCTTCTGTCTCGTGTACTTTCAATCAGCTCCAACGCAGATTATCCTCAACGCCATAATCTCAAACTGTCCAGCCTCTTTTCCCTCTGCCTCTCCTTCCCTCCAGTTTTTCTACGATGTACTCCAGTTTTCCCCTTCTCATCAGATGATCAAATAACGTAAATTGTCTCTTTCTGATGTGGGCAATCAGTTCTCTTCGTGAGTCCGTTTCTTTCAAGACGTCTTACTGAATGTAATTTGTTCTAGTACAACAACACATAAGCCCACAACTGTCATGGTTTGCATGGTATGTCTTGAAGAGGATATACACTATGCATATTCGTTGTCAGAAGGCTGGGCTACAGTCATATGTCTGCCCCACACTATGGAAGTACAGTATTTCAACACAACTTCTTTTCAGGTTTTTTTTTCTCCAGAGGCTTACGATGTTGATATCGCATACGTCTGATTTCTGGCTAGATATGCTAAAAAGATAAAGATAGGGGAACTGATAGTTTTTCAAATAAGAACACAAAAAGCAAGAGGAGCTTTCATGGAATTGGGGAATTTGTGGAGGTCAAAAGAAATTAAAAGAAATACTAAACTTACAATTTTTAATTCTAATGTCAAAGCAGTACTTTTGTATGGGGCGGAAACATGGAAAACAACTAAGGCAGTTACTAATAATCTACAAACCTTCATTACCTGGTGCCTGCGCAGAATAGAGGGAATTTAATGGTAGAGCTTTGGGGGAGAACTAAGCAAGCTCCAGTGGACCAAGAAGTGAAGAAAAGACGCTGGCGTTGGATAGAACACATTGAGAAAACCGGAGAACAATATAACTTGAATGTCTTTGCACTGGAACCCACAGGGGCATAGGAATAAAGGTAGGTCGAAAATCACATGGAGATGGGGGTTGAAGAATGAAGTTAGAAAGATGGGTGGGACATGGGGAGAGTTATATACGATAGAGCTGTATACGATAGCAACAGATAGAAGGCGTGAGTTGGTTGAGGGCCTATGCTCCATTGGGAGCTAGAAAGGCAGAAGAAGAATGCTGAATATATCACAGCATGTGACCAGGAAGATCAGCTGAGAGAATGGGCAAGAGGCACACAAACACAACAGAACGTTTTGACCAGAGTCTTTAACAACCGAGTAGTGAAAAATAGCACAAACTGTGACTGGAAAACTCAGCGGACAAGACAACAGAGCTAATACAAAAACAAAAAACAAAAAACACAACTAAGGTCAACATGAAACCAACTGGCTAGATAGTCGAGTAACAGTTCTTGTCAATCATTATTTGGTCATGTCATAAGTGGAAATTGGAGAACATCGTATCGGTTGAAAAGTTGGAAAGGAAACAATTCATAGGGAGACCGAGGGACAAAATTCTGGACATGATAACACGATGAACGAACGAACTTTATTTTCAAAGGGTTACAAATTAGGCACGCATGCCTGTCTTGCATTAGGCCCTTCCAAACTTCCATCTTTCACACAGCAGTTGCATTTCATCAATGAAGCATGTTATATGCATGTAATAATATGCATTTTATATATATGAAGTCAAAAACAAAAGCATGGCTGGTAAAATATGTGCGCACGCTCACGCGCGAATACACACACCCACATACACACACAAGCCCAATGACCCACATACACACACAAGCCCAATGACCCACTTACACACAAACATATAGGCACTAAGTACACACATACATCCACATACATAAGAACATACACACACACACACACACACACGCACGCACGCACGCGCGCGCGCGCGCACGCACACACACACACACACACACACACACACACACACACACACACAACAACACACACACACACACACACACACACACACACACACACACACACACACACACACACACACACACACACAAACACACACACACACACACACACACACACACACACACACACACACACACACACACACACCACACACACACACACCACACACACACACACACACACACACACACACACACACACACACACACACACACACACACACAACACACACACACACACACACACACAACACACACACACACACACACACACACACACACACACACACACACACACACACACAACACACACACACACACACACACACACAACACACACACACACAACACACACACACACACACACACACACACACACACACACACACACACACACACACACACACATACATACATACATACATACATACATACATACATACATACATACATACATACATACATACATACATACATACATACATACATACATACATACATACATACATACATACAAAAACATACATACATACATACATACAACAATACATACATACATACATACAACATACATACATACATACATACATACATACATACATACATACATACATACATACATACATACATACATACATACATACATACATACATACATACATACATACATACATACATACATACATACATACATACATGAAGCAATAGAGAGATGGAGAAAGATGGAGGAGTGATTGAGAGAAATGGGGAGAGAGAGAGAGAGAGAGAGAGAGAGAGAGAGAGAGAGAGAGAGAGAGAGAGAGAGAGAGAGAGAGAGAGAGAGAGAGAGAGAGAGAGATTTCGGTCTCCTGCCAGCCACAACCCATCAGTTTAGTTCTCCCACTGATGTCATTTCAAGATATTGTTATCAAGTTCATCTAAGTCAGAATTGAATGAAAGTTTACGAGACAGAAGGTTTGGAAAGGACAGGACTATCAACACCACACAACAGAGGCTACCAGAAGATGACAAAGAATAGACTAGTCGATTGCTAAAACAGCAAAACAATTGAAAATTCAACAAAAGCTGTAAGAACAGGGCTTTCAAAATTGTACGTAGCGACACTTTAGTGTGTCAACTGCAAAATAGAGGTGTGTCGCGCGAACGGAATTTATTTGTGTCTACATCTCTTGTAAGGGGTTCATTTAACAATCGGATTGCTAGTAGACTGAAATACTGTGTTCGCAATTATGTTTGTGTAAAAAGTGCAACATCAACATTCGTTTGGAAGGCTCTGTTCCACACAGTGAGGCCCAAGAAGAAGAAGAAGAAGAAGAAGAAGAAGAAGAAGAAGAAGAAGAAGAAGAAGAAAAGAAGAAGAGGAAAAAGAAAAAGAAAACAAAATAAAATAATAATAATAATAATAATAATAATAATAATAATAATAATAATAATAATAATAATAATGAAAAGAAGAAGAAGAAGAAGAAGAAGAAGAAGAAGAAGAAGAAGAAGAAGAAGAAGAAGAAGAAGAAGAAGCAGAAGATGCTTGTGTGAGAAAGAGAGAGAGATAAAGAGAGAGAGAGAGAGAGAGAGAGAGAGAGAGAGAGAGAGAGAGAGAGAGAGAGAGAGAGAGAGAGAGAGAGAGAGAGAGTAGGGTTTTTGTCAGATCAGTTCAGTAAAAACTTGGATCCTTAAACGAAAAAAACTAAATATATAGAGTCAGTCTCAGCCGCCACCCCCCTCCCCCTCCTCTCCGTTTTAACAAACTCTCCTCCCCTTCTCCTTTTTTTCAATCCACAAAAGGATGAATTCGACTCAGAAATTAACATACGATGCACAAAATCCAATCGGGCACTTGGGTAATTAACACTAATTAGGATGCATCGACGAATGTCATTCAAAGTAAGGCAACATCAGTGATAAACGTGTACTCTCTTTACAACTAACTAATAAGCGGAACATCCCGGAGAAAATCTGTCAGAGTAACACAATAAGATCAAAGCAGAAATACAGAAATTATCATAAGATTGGGGCTCAAACCAGTCATAACAGTGTTTAACAAAGCAACATTTAGATGGTTTTTCAGATTTGACGTGAGTGTCCTGGTGCCACCAGCTGCCACAAACAGCCACGCTGGAGTAAAAATAATCACCGCAGAGCACTGAAAATACCGCCCCCCCCCCCCCTTCCCCCACCAAGAAAACAAATTTACATGTTCGCTTCAAGAACAACTTAAACAAATTAAAATCAAATTCAACACAGCAGAAAGAGCAGAGACGATCCTAACATTTCCAATACCCACAGCATAATTGAAATATAAAATATTGTATAAGCAAAGACAATGCCGACTATGTAGGCGACGGATGGAGCGAATTACAGTCCCTGGGTGACCATGTAGGCGGCGGATAGAGGGAATTACAGAGTCCCTGGGCGACTATGTAGGCGACGGATAGAGGGAATTACCAAGTCCCTGGGCGACCATGCAAGCAAGGGACGCAGAGAATTACAGAGTCCCTGGGCGACCATGTAGGCGATGAACAGAGGGAATTACGGAGTTCCTGGGCGACCATGCAAGCGAGGGACGCAGATAATTACAGAGTCCCTGGGCGACCATGTATGCGATGAACAGAGGGAATTACAGAGTTCCTGGGCGACCATGCAAGCGAGGGACGCAGATAATTACAGAGTCCCTGGGCGACCATGTAGGCGACGGACAGAGTGAATTACAGAGTCCCTGGGCGACCATGTAGGCGACGGACAGAGGGAATTACACAGTCCCTGGGAATCCTAATTTAAGAAACACACAAACGGGCTATGTCCGGTAAATTGTTCATCGCCTAGACACCGCAAGGTACATACAAGAGGATCAAGATAAGATAAGATGCTCCAATAATCTAAGAGTAAAACTTTTAACTTCTTCAAATGTCGGCGGGGGGAGGGGGTGTAAAAAGGGAGGGGGAGGGCTGCGTTGTCTCGAGGCATGGTATCCGCCTTAAGTGCTAGAATTCCCGGGTTCAAGTCCGTAAACGATAGGATTTTTTCACGTGGACTTTAAGTAATTTCCCATGGTCTCTGACGCCCATATGTATTATTGCACAAGTTAAAAAAAAATATCTTTAGCAGTTGAAAATCGAAAATAGTAGCATAACGGCCTGCACAGGCACAAATTTGAAGAAAAAAAATGCTACCCAAAGTATTTCAGGATCCTCGCCGGTGCAACAGAGTTCGTGAACGGCACTGAGATTCTTCACAGTCTTAAGTTAGAAGAGGAACAGAGCACTTATAGTGCCATGAAGTTGATCCGTTGAATAAACATAAACATGATTTCCTTAACTGAATATGACCAGTAGTTAAAGCTTGGTAATAATATACTTCCTTTCAGCGACAATATTATTACTTTGCTATACTCCACATTGCTAAAGACACTGCAAAACATTCCATACTACTTTATCCAAAAGCAGCAATTACAGTAAAGTAAAAATTAGGGAAACAATAAACCTGGGAAAAAAAAAAAACGTGTAAAAATCACACACAGACTATACCAGTAGAATTAATAAATACCTGGTGTGGGAGTACACACAGATAATCGAGATAACACCAGAAAAAGCACCAGTTATTTCACGTCCAAGCTCCAAGTTAACACTGTGTGATCTAGAAATAGCATCCGTGCGGAGACTAGGAGAAGAGCGGGGAAGGAACTGCGGTTGGAAACAACCTTTACCTTCATGAAACTGCTAAAAGATAAAGGCAAAGCAGAGGGCGAAGGCAAACATTCGACTCTCGGGAGATAGGCGGCCCGTTATGGGTATAGTCCCGTGTGTGGGTGAACATAGTCACGTGTGTGGGTGAAGATAGTGCCGTGTGTGGGTAAACATAGTCTCGTGTGTGGATGAATATAATCCCGTTTGTGGGTTAACATAGTCCCGTGTGTGGGTGAATACAGTCCCGTGTGTGGGTGAACATAGTCCCGTATGTGGGTGAGCATAGTCCCGCGTGTGGGTGAACATACTCCCGCGTGTGGGTGAACATAGTCCCGCGTGTGGGTGAACATAGTCCGGTGTGTGGGTGAACATAGTCCCGTGAGTGGGTGAACATAGTCCCGTGTGTAGGTGAACATAGTCCCACGTGTGGGTGAGCATAGTCCTGCGTGTGGGTGATCACAGTCCCGTGTGTGGGTGAACTTAGTCCCGTGTATGGATGAATATAGTCCCCGGAAAGTTTGTAAATATGCATTCTGTGCAAGTAGATATATGCTTTTTTTTTTAAATTTTTGTCTTGCTTATGTGTTAAATAAAACACACACAGTCACACATACTCACACAGACATACAAACACACATACATACACACATACATATATACACACAGACATATGTACACAGACACACACACATATAAACAGTCTTACACGCTCATACATATACACACAAACATACACACACATAGACACACACACAGTAAAAAAGTAAAGTAAATAAAAGACCTTTTTTTACGCTTTAAGGCGTATAGGGCATATACTTTTAAAGACCAACTGGCGCAAAAAGGGTGACGTGGTCCGACACACACACAAACATACACACAAACACATACATGCACAATATTAGCCTAACCTTTTCAGTCTGACGCAAAGCGGCGACCAGGTTGGCCCAGTGATTGGCCGGTCAGGAAAGTGGTTGGAGTCATCGCATCGAAACCGCAAGAGTCCTTTTTCAGAATTACTTGGTGATGAGCAATCTTAAGGCGTACAGGGCATATAGGGCTCGATCTATACTTTGTAGAACTAATCGGATCGCGGTTGGCGAAGTGGTCAACATCATCCCATCCGCCTTTATTTTCTTGGACTTTACCTAGTACCCACTGAAAGCTGCGTCGACCTGGGGTGGGGGGAAGGAAGATCATTATTGAAAAAAAAAATTATTCTGCGTCCGGATCTGAACCTACGACCTTCAGACCAGCAGACGAGAGGAAGTTAAGAGAGACCCGCCTGTGTCAAGAAAAGTCTTCTGCAATGATAGCATGGGATTTCAGGACCATTGTTGTCAACATTTGTGTTTAACCCACTTTTATGATTGTGTATACTTGATACGTGTATGCATTATTCTATACTGTATATTTTTCTTTATAAAGATACAATGCATTGTAGATAACAGGCACTGGTGCTCTGAAAGATTAGTGCTTAGAAGGGCTGAATGTCAGACAAGTCTGCGTGCCCAATTTGTTACTCTTTGAAAAACAAAGTGTGTTCGTTCTCTCTCTCTCTCTCTCTCTCTCTCTCTCTCTCTCAATCTCTGTCTGTCTGTCTGTCTGTCTGTCTGTCTGTCTGTCTGTCTGTCTGTCTGTCTGTCTGTCTGTCTGTCTGTCTGTCTGTCTGTCTGTCTGTCTGTCTGTCTGTCTGTCTGTCTGTCTGTCTGTCGGTCGGTCGGTCGGTCGGTCGGTCGGTCGGTCGGTCGGTCGGTCGGTCGGTCGGTCGGTCGGTCGGTCGGTCGGTCGGTCGGTCGGTCGGTCGGTCGGTCGGTCGGTCGGTCGGTCGGTCGGTCGGTCTCTCTCTCTCTCTCTCTCTCTCTCTCTCTCTCTTTCTGTTTTGGTTAATTATCAAGTTGGTTCAGCAATGATGCTCACTGTCAACTAAGAATTCATCATCAACATCATCAGAAGCCTTGCCGACTGGCGGCACGTTTCAATCTGCGACCCCCAGCTGCTTGTATCTTCCCCCCCCCCCCCCCCTTTCAATGCCATGACAAAAAGCCGTCATAATCTTCTCGCGCTATCTTTCTCTGTCTCTCTTTCCACAACTCTTTCCAGTGGTCTTAACATGTTCCATGTCCCCTCTTCTCATAACATGACCAACAAAATGATGACTGCCTCCCCCTCTGATGTTTGTGATAAGTTGTCTTCGAGCACTCGACTCTTTCAAAACATCTGTGTTGTTCTTCTTAGCTGTCCAAGGAATTCTAATGATTCTTGTGTAAAACCTCATCTCCGAGGCCTCGAGATATTATTGGCCTTGTTTATTCTATGTTCGGATTCACAGCTGCAGGTTAAAACTGACTATATAGCATGCAAGAATTATTTTCCAAACCTCCAATGACATGAATTTATTGCATAAACATACAAATGGCATTCAGAACCGTTGCAATTGTATGTTTCCCGTTTATTCCTCAAGTTAATTGATTTTGTTTTGGCCAAGAATAACCCACGTGACTCAAGTACTGGATAAGTGACTTTCATTCATAATGGATGTCAGTACAAGGACTGAAGGAGTACAGTCGAGACCGGCGGACAAGTTGAAACTGTCGAGTGAAGATGACGCTGAGAGAAACACAATTGTCCTATAAAAGAAGTACGACTCTCTTTTCTTCCTTTCTCTCTTTCTTTTCTCTCTCTCACTCGCTCTCTCTATATATGTATGTATATATATATATATATATATATATATATATATAT
>CAJHNH020004319.1:5000-20000 GCA_905116865.2 Candidula unifasciata | reverse complement strand
GGTGGTGTGGCTTCATAGCGTATTATATCGAAAGACAGCACTAAAAACACAGTACACGTTACTGATTGCGAACAAGCCACACACAGCGAAAAAGGGGGGGGGGGAGAAAAAAAAATTAGCTGTCCTTGAACCTGGGGTCAATATATGCCAACTAGCCTATGATTGCGTGTATGGCATCTCACGTGATCACGGACAAAATAAACACATTAATGACACGCACAGGTGTCTGTCTACATCAGGGGTTCTAAAAAATTTTTCCCCGCGGCACCCTTGTCGGGCGGGCTAAAATAAATTTCGCGGCACACCTAAACTTAAAGCGGTTTAATTCTTAGAAAAAAAATATAGTGCACATTTAATGTTCAGTTGTCCTAATGCCATGAATGAAACTGTTTGGATTAATTTTGCATTATATCCTTTCCATTTCTAGAATTCTCACAACATAGATGACCCTGCCTGAAGAGATGAAGCGCGGCGTTTGAAAATCTCTTAACCTGTGTGTACTCAATCAGAATGATTGTATTCCAGATGACTCTTTATTTTGGACGGTACCAAGAAGCCGTTAGCAACACTTCTATGGCAGTTAACACATTGCCCATTCGGTACCTCTTTGTTCCCAACCGAGACAATGTAACTTACTCATCGACTGTACCTTAACGTATGCAGTAAAGGATTGCTCCACCTTCAGATAAATACACATTCTCAGCAGGTTGCGGTTGGTATTTTATTTCGTATCGAAAACGCCTTAGTATGAAACAAACAATAAATTCTTTTCGCCAGTGGCGAGGGAAGGCAAATGTTAACTCTTCAGTATCTGCACGCCTTCTTTATTAATTTTAAAAATTTTAGCCGACATTTCTTGATTATTGCTGTGGCACCCCCTGGCCTACGCCCGTGGCACCCCTGGCATTCGCTCGCGGCCCCTAGGGTGCCGTGGCACCCAGTTTGAGAACCTCTAGTCCAGATGACTAATGTGCAAATTGGGTTATGAAACATAACTATGTTTTTCGAGTTACCAGCACAGCATCAGGTGCCGCTGCATGTAACATACAACACATCCTCATCATCATAATCATTCTCCTTTTCACCCTCATCATCGTAATATTTCATCATTATCATGTGCTCTGTCGAGAAACGAAGGCAATTATTGGTAGCTAATCCACACGATCACCGGGATCACTGATCAGGTCAGTGCAGTCCTGTCCCAATCGTATCGACAAGCATTCTAGGTATGTTCTTCTTTGTCTCTAACCTACTTTTTTTTCTTCGATCTTGCTGATTATCACAATGTTCTCCTGTCTATTCTTCTCCCCAAGTTTGTGACTTCGATTCTGAACACTGCTTTACAACTACTGGTGTTGTGTAGATCTTAGGATGATTGTTGCTGGAGATATGGAGTTCGTGCTTTGTGTAAAGCTCTCGCCGGCGATTAGCCACTCTGTGAAGAAAAATCGGACGATGCAGGATAAAATGCGGCGCAATGAAGTCAATCCTTTGGTCTTAAAAAAAAAAAAAAAACATGTTATTTGAGTATTCTTTACAGAACCATCACTACCAACCCCTGCATGTTTTAGCAGTTTATAACTTCACTACACCATTTTGTGTTCAGTAGTTTGCCATTGCTTTCTGTACCGTCTGCTCTCGATACGATTGCTTAAACCAAACTAGATGGTCGTCGCTTTTAACATCTTTAAAGTAAAAATAAATAAAAGGAAGAAGAACATTTAAAGTTTGAACAACGGATCAACATCATGGCACACAGGTAGTAAGTAACCCCATAAGTGCTCCGTTCTACTTCTAACTCAAGTCTGAGTCCGAAGTATCTCAGCGCAGTCAACAGGCTCCGTAGCATCGGTGAGGATCCTGAAATATTTCACATAGATTTTTAACTCCAATTTTTGCGCAACAATACACAAGGGCGTCCGATCTCACTAACCAGAGATCAGGGAAAATTACTAGAAATCCAAGTACACAGAAATATCCCAGCCTTCACCGGGGTCTTGAACCCAGGACCTCTAGCACTCGAGGCGGACACCATACATCGAGACCACGCAGCCCTTTTAAAAGGAAAAAGAAATGAAATACCAACATAATATGGGGGAAAATAATCTATGTATAGGAGGTCAGTTCAAACATCTAAGATCCGCTCTGAATAACACAGGGTCGAAATCAATAATTATGTCTAGAATTTGCATACCAACATCAATTCTCGCTAAAACAGCAAATATTTTTTTATGGAGTCCAAACCTATCTGATAACAATTAGAAATACGTGTATTTAGTCCAAGGATTTAGGGCCGCATGACTAGTAATTGGCCACAAAACATTCATGGCTTTATTTCTGCGCCGACAGGGGCAACACGAAAACATTCATCACCTTACCTCTGATTCGAACATGGGTCTCTCAAATCAGAGCCCATACGTTTTAACCATTTAGCCATATTCTCCTCAAACAGACGTTTAACAATGCACATATTGACTTGGTCAGTTCTTCACAAATCACATTCCAACATCTAATAAGCGCTTCTGAAACTACGCAGACCAAAATCACAGTCTTTTGCTTCTTACTGTGCTATAATAAATCAAATGAACGTTACCGCTCCTTACTGTGCTATTAGGTTAGCTGAGTATCCTTTACAGGACGTTGCAGAACCAACCCGAACAGCCCCTCGCTGTTGTGTGGTTTTTCTAGGCAAATTTACGTCCAGTAGTTTGTCACTGCTTTCTGTACTGTGCTTTACTATATCATAAAAACTGTATTATTCTTTACTGTACTATATACTGAATCACATAAACGTTATTGCTCCTTTTTGTGCTATACCGAATCATAAAAGCTGTACTGCTCCTTACTGTGCTATACTGAATCACAGAAAACGCATTACTCATTACTGTGCTATACTGTATCATGTAAACTGTATTACTCCTTTCTGTATTGTAATGAACTTTTGCTCCTTACTGTGCAACATTAACTGACACAAACTGTATTACTTCTTACTGTGCTATAGAGAATCCCAAGAACTGTATTATTCCTTAATGTGCTATAACACATCATACAGACTGTATATTTCTCATTGCTCTACACAAAGTCACACGAATTCCTTCTTGCTACGTACAGAATCACATAAATTCAATATTATTTTTCGCTGTATATAAAATCACACAAATTGTATACTGCTTTTCGCTTTATATAGAAACACACAAACGGTATATTCTTTTTTGCTCCATATATAATAATACACACTATATATTCATTTTTTTTTTTTTCACTAAATAGATTCAAACAAACTGTTCAACTCCCTACAGTGTTATAGTGAATCATACAAACTATATTACAACATAGTGTGTTTCATCAAACTATACAAACTGTATCAATGTGTATAGTGAATCACATAAACTGTACAATTCCTTTATGTGTTATAATGAACCATACAAATTGTATAACTCATTTGTGTATAAATGGATCGCATAAACTGTATAATTCCTTACTCTGCTATAGTGAACTACATTACAAAAATACTGTATAACTACTTTTTCGTGCTACAATGCATGTTTATAAATTCTTACTGTATCATAATGAATAATCGTACAAACTGTATACTTCTTTATTGCGTTTTACTGAATCACATGAACCGTATAATTCATTAGTGCTCTATACGGAATCTTACAAACAGAAAACTTACTGTTTTATAGTGTTCATTTATGCAAAGTACTAGAAGCCACGATTTGAAAACTACTCTAAAATGAGTTTCCAAAAACAGCTAACAAGCGACGCCACCGGGTGTTTACCCCTCTCGGAAAACTAATTTAAAAACCCCAACATAAACAAAGCTTTACTGTAAGGGAGAAAATACATCCAAACAGAGTACTGTATGCAGAAGTAACACGCCTTCATACCTCCAAACTCTTGTCTCTAAGCCTAAGTCCTAACGCTACGAAATTAACGTTGGTCGGTTCCTTCGCTCATTCCACCGCAAACTCTTAACATTACACAAACAAGCAAAGCTGCTCTACAACTGGCACAACCTAACCAGGCACAATAGAAGAGCTCGCGTTGGCCGCGAACATTGGTATATTCCTACAGATAGACTCACAAAAGCGAATCCTCGTGTTGGCACCACTTCTCTTCCGCTGATTACGCACGGTGCTGAATTCTCTCTCACTGCCATGTCTAGTCAAGGCAGGCACCGACTGCTCACTTTAACCGCCAAGCGAGAGAAAGGTCGCGCAACCCAATAACCCCTGGGGTATTTTGGGCGACAAGATCGATGTTTCTATTCTATATTTACTTCTTTAAAGAACCTTTTTCACGCCAGTGACGCATCAGGTATATGACGCTAGTAATGTAATGTTAAGAAACGAAAAGTAAATTATCTTTCTTTCTTTCTTTCTGTCTTTTTTTCTTTGTTTCTTCCTTTTTTTTGTTTACACCAGTGACGCAATGGGCGTAAGATGCTGAACTCCAACAGGGTTATAGGAGCCAAGAGTTTAAACTGTATTTCAGAAGAAGTTTGTTATCAATAACCTCACCACAATGTTGAACGCAATGCTTTTTTTTTTCTTTTTAAATATTTATGTTAAAGCCCCTTTCCAGCTGTTGTCGGGGACCCTAATATAACCTAACGGATGAACGGAATTTTTGGGACTTGTGCCCGGCTGATTCTCACCCGAATGATGGCACTTTGTGTCACCGGGTGTTTTATCGCTCGTTGAGGTCCTGGTGAGCGTTGAACGTTACTCAAGTGGGGTGATTACCGTTACGTGTACCGGGACTGTATTAAAGTGTCGCGGCATTAGTAAGGTTGAGAGCTACTGGTCAAGACATTACCCATGCTCAAATGGCCTACATATTAAAGTGTACTAAGGTAATACTAAACCTTAAACTTTTCTGAACAACTTAAGACGCCTCACGTGTACATCCATTCAACTACTTATATTATAATATTCGTTTAAAATTAAAGCATACATTGTCGATGACCAGGTATTGTCGTAGATCAATGTAAATTCGATTTGCAATGCGGTCTTTTTCTGCCCCTGCCCCTGCCTCTGCCTCTGCTTCTGCTTCTGCTTCTGCTTCTGCTTCTTCTTCTTCTGCTTCTTCTGCTTCTTCTGCTTCTTCTTCTTCTTCTTCTTCTTCTTCTTCTTCTTCTTCTTCTTCTTCTTCTTCTTCTTCTTCTTCTTCTTCTTCTTCTTCTTCTTCTCCTTCTTCTTCTTCGCGTTCATCAGGTGTAAACTTCGGAGGAAATGTTTGTCCATTTCTGGACTCTTGTCCTGTTCAGGAAACTGAGTATTGCGTGCACATAAGTTTCAGAAGTCTCACTCATTTGCATGCAGACTATTAGTTCCTTGCCTCTCACTCGGACTTCGAAGGAAGCTCCTAAGTAGTCGACTCTTACGACATGTTTTGGGGGCATTTAGTGAGTCTATTCTTGTTTTTCCTGCACTAAGGCCCCGAAAGTCACACAGGGAAAAAGCATTTAGTGAGTCTATTCTTGTTTTCCCTGCACTGGGGCCCCGAAAGTCACACAGGGGAAAAGCATTTAGTGAGTCTATTCTTGTTTTCCCAACACTAGGACCCCAAAACACGCACGGGATAAAAAGCATTTAGTGAGTCTATTCTTGTTTTCCTTGAACTGAGGTCCCGAAAGTCACACGTGGAAAAAGCATTTAGTGAGTCTATTCTTGTTTTCCCTGTACTGGGGCCCAAAACACACACGGGGGAAAAGCATTTAGTGAGTCTATTCTTGTTTTCCCTGCACTGGAGCCCCGAAAGTCGCACGGGGGGAAAGCATTTAGTCAGTCTATTCTTGTTATCCCTTCACTGGGGTCCCGAAAGTCACACGGGGAAAAAAGCATTTAGTGAGTCTATTCTTGTTTTCCCTACACTAGGACCTCGAAACACGCACAAGGGAAAAGCATTCAGTGAGTCTATTCTTGTTTTCCCTGCACTGGGGCCCCGAAAGTCACACGCGCAAAAAGCATTTAGTGTGTCTATTCTTGTTTTCCCAACAGTAGGACCCAGAAACACACACGGGGAAAAAGCATTTAGTGTGTCTATTCTTGTTTTCCCTAGAGTAGGACCCAGAAACACACACGGGGAAAAAGCATTTAGTGTGTCTATTCTTGTTTTCCCTAGAGAAGGACCTCGAAACACACACGGGGGAAAAGCATTTAGTGTGTCTATTCTTGTTTTCCCTACAGTAGGACCCAGAAACACACACGGGGAAAAAGCATTTAGTGTGTCTATTCTTGTTTTCCCTAGAGTAGGACCTCGAAACACACACGGGGGAAAAGCATTTAGTGTGTCTATTCTTGTTTTCCCTACAGTAGGACCCAGAAACACACACGGGGGGAAAGCATTTAGTGTGTCTATTCTTGTTTTCCCTACAGTAGGACCCAGAAACACACACGGGGAAAAAGCATTTAATGTGTCTATTCTTGTTTTCCCTACAGTAGGACCCCGAAACACACACGGGGGAAAAGCATTTAGTGTGTCTATTCTTGTTTTCCCTACAGTAGAACCCCGAAACACACACGGGGAAAAGCATTTAGTGTGTCTATTCTTGTTTTCCCTACAGTAGGACCCCGAAACACACACGGGGGAAAAGCATTTAGTGTGTCTATTCTTGTTTTCCCTACACTGGCGCCCCGAAACACACACGGGGGACAAGCGATGTGTTCAGTATTGGTTTATTTTGCACGACATTACATGGAACCCGTTTTTGACAGGGTCCACCTAAGAGTCAAGGTCAATTTGGAAAAGAATCCAAATGGATGTGGATTTAAACCAAGACCTTAAAGCCAACAAATGAGCGTCTAGCCACTACGCCACCGCGGCTGCTATCTACTTCTTTGGCTGTTACGACTTTATGGGCAGCGGTAGCGAAATGGTTGGAAAGCTATCCTAAGGGGCTGTTAGTCGTACGTTTGAGTCCTTATCACAGCTGATGTTGAGAATCGGACCAGTCTGTTTATTTTCCACCCTTTTAATTGTGCCGCCCCAACAAGAGAGATTTCCTACAATTTATGGTAATATTACATGATGAAGCCCAGTCTTTTTTTTCTCTGGTGTGACTCGTAAAATCGTCTGAAAGCTACAAGAACGATCTTTTGCTAAACCGCTCACCATGGGAATAGAATCACAGTAAACGAAGATCGCGTTGTGAGGGTGTGTAATGATGGTATTTTCCCCACAGGGATTCGCTAAAGAACAATATAGGAGTAAATATGAGATAGAAACACACAAGTGAAATACGAGTGAGTGTGACATTGTATAACTGAAGACGTGAAGGAGATTATACTCCATGAGAAGACAGCCAGACGACAACCTGATGACAGCCTTAGCAGAACTGGTAGCCGACTAGTTCCAACCGGCCAAGGAGTCTCATGATCAGAGATGCAATACTGTGTTTATTGCGTGTGTAATGAGACGGGACTGAAAGGTAACGAGTGTGGATGGTAGTCGATCCTGTACTTGATAAATGTC
This sequence comes from Candidula unifasciata, assembly GCA_905116865.2. Taxonomy (NCBI): domain Eukaryota; kingdom Metazoa; phylum Mollusca; class Gastropoda; order Stylommatophora; family Geomitridae; genus Candidula; species Candidula unifasciata. Next base: position 12,521 of record CAJHNH020004319.1, on the reverse strand, counting down.
ATTATCTCTTGTTGGACCTGCTAGCCAATAGTGAACATCGATTACACCAGATAACCTGTAAAAGTTGAATAAATAATATAAACGAATATCGTCTACTCGTTACCAACTGTGTACATTCAGAAGGTCATCGATGTTTTATATATGGAAAACCCCTAGCAACCAGCCAGCACACAGAGAAGACAATATCCCTTAGGTAATATAATTAATTTCACTTGTTGACTTACTCTTATCTAGGTCTACCAAGAGAAATGTGATAACAACTAGTTCTACGGCAGACGTTATGCTACCAACACGAGTATCATGGGTCTCGAGGCATGGCGTCCGCCTCAGCAGGTCCCGGGTTCAGATCCCAGTGAAGGCTAGGGTTTTTTTAATGTGGACTTCTAGTAATTTCCCCTGGTCTCCAGGCGGTAGTGATCGGACGCCCGTGTGCATTATTGTGCACGTAAAGAATCCCGTGACAATAGGAAATGGAAAAGAGTAGCTTAACGGCGCTGCCCGGACACAATTTGGAGTTGAAAAATCTACCCAAAATATTTCGGGATCCTCACCGGTGCTATGGAGTTCGTGCACTGCGATGAGATTCTCCGAAATCCCGCTTGAACTGGAAGTAGAACGGAGCACTTATGGGTTACTACCCTTTTGTTTATCCGTTGTTTAAACCTAAACCGAATCCGAAACATTGCTAAATACTAAGGACATATACTACAGCCGTGTGGGTGAGGAAAACAAGACGGCTTCTGAATTGTTAAACAAAGATTCTTAAAATACAACTGATCAACAACAACAACAACAACAACAACAACAACAACAACAACAACAACAAAACAGTACTGACATATAATAAAAAAAAAATCTGAACATTAAAGAAAACTGGCTGGTAAATAGCATCTTGCCTCGGAATCTGAAATACTTTGGCCAGATCAAATGCCATGGTAAATTGGAAAGAACATCAGCGGAAAGCATAGTACCTGGTACGAGAGAGGGCGCAGCACGAAGATGGGCACACATGACATAGGAGACACATTGGGCAGACAAATGCAAGAAGTGGGATGCTGGCTAAGGGCTAACCCCCCCCCCCCTCCCCCCCCCCCTCCCCTGCAACCCTAGCCGTGCTGTGATGTGAGCGAGGTTCTGTTAAGGACTAGCGAAATGATGATGATGAAGCATTTGAACAGTAGTCCCTGCCTGCATAGGACTGCAAGTTACACCAGACATGTGCAACTTTTACCGGCCCCCAATGATAACCTCTACACTTTAGAAGCTGAACAAGTTATCTGGGGTGTGTACTTCTGATCCACCATTCAGACTGACGTGTTTTCTAACTTCACGTGGTTCAGGCAGTAGCTGGGATGTTAGGGCAAATAGCGACGTAGAACCAACAAACAAATCAACCAAATCAGCAAATATAACCAGGAAAGCTCACAGAGAAATGCACACACAGAATAACGCCCGCGGACACAAACGAACGTTTCGACCAAAATCTGTATCAATGAATAACATCAAGAATTCGACACCATAAAAGCAAATGAGAAAAATCATACTGACTCTAAATGCACACCGTAAATACCAGTGTACGGTGCTATTCACGTTTTCCGGTCCTTATAGAAACTACATGACCTTTCATTCATACTTTCTCAGACTCTTCTACGTCGGATGGGTATCGTGTTATCTTGCCTCAAATTACATGCGCTGATGTCACGACAACACAGCTTTTAATGACCTCAGAACACGTAGAACTGACCCTAACACAAACCCTGTTACTAATATCCCCAGCCTAGGTAACAAGAGAGACTTTTCGAAAAAAGCAGTACAATATGACACCCCTCTGTCATAGATCGTACTGAGAAAGTCTTGTAGATGGGCCGGAAAACGTGAACAGGTCCACTAGGGAAGCTCACAGCGAAATGCTCACATAATAACACCCGCGACCAAAATCTTTATCAATGAATAACATCACATATTCTACACCACAAATGAAAACCATCCCACCGACAGCTGTAAACACCAATGTACTACGCACGTGTAACACTCAATATACACAGCCAAGGTACTTGAAACCTCCACTCAACGTAACGATCACAACCTTCCCGCAACCACATGTTACAGTACACGAAGGTCAATAATATGTTTTGTGTGTGCTGAATAAATAGGTCAGAAAGTCAAGTTCTCAACTGCGTTCAAGTTTACTAACACTGTTGAATTTCATGATACGTCTTTGTATATCAGTGTGTTATGATTCCAATTGACTTTTTCTGTCGATCGATCTTGCCCTTTGCAATACTGCGATTGTAGTTAGTATATATATAATAGTTTTGTGTTGTCGAGTCTAATCTTATTGTGTTGTTGAGTATATTCTCATCTTCTGTCTTTTTCTTCTTCTTCTGCTACTGCTGCTGCTCCCTCCCTTCTCCTCCTCCTCCTCCTCCTTCTTCTTCTTCTTCTTCTTCTTCTTCTTCTTCTTCTTCTTCTTCTTCTTTCTGTCCCAAGGAACGCACCATGTGTGCCCAGCTTATGACTTTGTTCACCAACGCCACATATAGCGTTTCATTTTTTATTTAACGTTCGGTCTAGGTGTGCAAAAGAAATCTGGACAAATATTTTAAATACAGCTCATCTTTTTTTTTTAAACTGTGATGTTTGTGCCAAATTGGCTTTCTACTTTAAAACCATCCGGGACTTCTTCTTCTTTTGTTAATATCTGCTTATGCCGCTAGGCGTCGCATTTCATCAGACGATCCGCAGCCGGACCAGAGCCCGCTCTTACTATGCCGTGATGCTGTCAGTGACTCCTTCAATGTATACTTTTCGGTCTTCCCCTGCCTCTTGGTGTTTAGATTTTCAGGTTGTACGCTCTGGCTGCAGGCTTGGTTGGTTTCATTCTCATTAGATTGCCAAACCATTTCATTCTTTGTTTCTCAATAAATTTGCTGATGACGGGTGTTGTTCCAACAGTTTTTGTGATCACTTCGTGTCTCATTCGATCTCTCAGGTGGTTAGTTTTCTCTCGTGTTCTTTTGTCAATGTCCAAGTCTGACACCGGTAACCTAAAGTCGGTATAAATAGTTTCCTCACAATTTGTCTTTTTGTCTCTAATGGGATAGCAGGGTGTTTTAGAAATAGAGCAAGTTGATCCGCGAAATTGTTGGCTTGTCGGATTCTCGTTTTCAACTGTCATCTTGGACTTAAAGGGTGAAATAAACCAATCGACAGTCAGCGCAGTATGTGGGTAACACCACACCAGTTGTCTTTACATATATTTTACCGGATATTCCTGGTAGGCAATTTAGGTTGTCTACCTAAAAAATCGGCGCCTGTGGCTTAGGCACTGAGAGCGCGCTTCGTAATGCCAGGGTGACGGGTTCGAAACAACTACAACGATTTGGAAGCAGAACTTCTTGCGTTGGTACCGACAGCGGACTGTTCAAGGAGCAATGGCAAACTACTGAACGTTAAATTTGCCTAGAAAAACTGCAACAGATACAACATGCTGGCGTTGGTTATGCAATGCAACTTAGTTTTTATATCTATTTGTAATAATGTGTTACACTAAATTTATTTTCGGGAGTCGCCCTTGGTCAAGCGGCTAGACGCTCGCCTGTGGATCGGAAAGTCGTGGGTTCGGTTCCTGATGGGGGCAGGACTTTTTGTCTTCAAAAATGACCCTGGCTCTCAGGTCGACCTAGCCTTGAGTGGGTACCAGGTACAGTTCTGGTAAGTAAAGGCGGCCGGCGTGATGATTACCACATCACCCATCGAGTTTGGTATTAAAAAATTTAGGTCTAGCCCAATATACCTAATACGCCCGAAAGGCATGTAAAAGGGCCCTTTACTTTACTTACTAACATCCAACCCCCCCCCCCCCCCGTTGAATTGTTAATAAGATATTTTAAATTTTGTTTATAAAGCCTAGATCCATTTGTTTCCCCTCAAAATCCTTCCGGTGGGGATTCAACCCAAGATCTTTTGACCGACAGGCAAGCAACTAGGCCAGTGGAGTTCAACATGAAAGGAAGTTTCAGGCATTGGTGGCCCGAGAGGGGGTGAGGGGCGGGGGGACTACAACAGTCAAGCGATTCTGGGGTTGGTTCTGCAACGTCCTGTAAAGAATACGCAACTAGCTTATTTTATCTGTGTGTAATACTGTGTTTTACTAAAATTATCCTACTCTGTTAAAATGTAAATGAAATATTTTTAATATTATTCATAAAACAAAACGGCAATGACGTTTTTTAAATTTTATTTTTATTAGCAATCTGTACATTACCGCTAAAATATTATTTAACATGATAAAACAGTTCTTGTTAACAATGATTGTGATATTTTCTGTAGTTTTTGGTCCCTCCTTTTTTTAATTACATAGAAAGGCAGAAGAAGAAGAAGAAGAGTGCAGCCTAAAATAAGGTTGTTATTCTTCATCTTCTTCTTCGCATTCACGGGCTGTAAACTCCAGGGGAAAGTATTGGCTGGTCATCCACTTCTGGACTTCTGACTTGTTCAAAAAACTGAATGTTGCGTGCACATAGGTTTCACAGATCTGACTTATTTGTGTGCAGACTGTTGGTTACTTACCTCTCAGGCAGATGCACTCCGACTCTGAAGGAAACACCTAATTAGTCGACGCTTACGACACGCTTGCTAGAGAGTCAGTGAGTTTATCCTTGTTTCCCCCACAATGGAGACCCGGGAACCAACACGGGGAGAAAAGGGTTGAAAACCACTGATCTGATTAGTTCCCTACGGTAGCTCGCCCGTATCGCAACAGCATGTTGAGTAAAACCACCTTTGGTTAACTTGATAGAATGTGACAGATTGAAGAAATAGCTACTGACAGTGTTTTGATAAATTCTGACGTGACTGTCTGAAGTGTCACGGGTTCACCAAAACGGTTGAGAGGTGATTAAAGTATTGCACTCTTGCTGAACGGATGTTTGTCCTAGTTAAAATACAAAACTGTAAAAAACTACGTCACTGATGTTGTCGTCTCCTCCACGTTCTTCCTCTTCTTTCCTGTGTGCGTGTATGAGAACGTAGGAGTATGTATACGTGTGTGTGAGTGTGTACGATTATGTACACATGATGTGTGTATGCATTATTTTATCATTCATATTTCTTTATTATATCAATAAAGGTAAAGTCCATAACATGCATTATTGATAACAGGCATTGGTAATCTGAAGAAAAAAAAGTGCTTAGAAGTGCCGAATGTCAGACGGGCTTGCGTGCCCAATTTGTTACCCTTTGAAAATAAAGTTTGTTCGTTCCTCTACCTCTAGAATGCCTTGTAGAGTCGGGACAGGAAGAGATCTCTGGAACCGACCTTTCGGTTTGCTTCGTATTATAGTAATTTTCACTGAGTCTGGTGTTTCTGTGGGTGTTTCTTCGGGTGTTTCTTCAGGTGTTTCTGCGGGTTTCTGTGGGTGTTTCTTCGGGTGTTTCTGCGGGTGTTTCTGCGGGTGTTTCTGCGGGCTACTATAATTCGGCGTCTGTAGCTTAGGCGTTGCGGACGAGCTTCGTAATGCAGGGGTGCCGGGTTCGATCCCAGCTGTGGAGCTTGCGCCTTGCGTTGGTTTCGACTGTGGTACGAGAGGCCGACCGTCCAGACAGCAATAACAAACTAGTGGACGTAAATTTGTCTTTAAAAAAAACCCAACCGCCAAATATTGCTGTGGTTGGCTGGTAGAGAATACGCAATTAACCTAATTCTAACTATACTTACTGTACTCTACTAAACTATACTAAATTACCACCACCACCATTACTACTACCACCACTACCACTACCACTACTACTACTACTACTACTACTACTCTACTATACTATACTATACTGTACTCTACTATACTATACTCTACTGTACTGTACTGTACTGTACTATACTATACTATTCTATACTATACAGTACTATACTATACTGTTTTTTCTATACTATTCTGTAGTAAACTTACTATATGGTACTATACTGTACTTACTATACTATACTAAACTGTACTATACTATACTATACAAACATAATTCTTTTTTAAAAACTACTTATAACATTCCTAAAATAATGGAATGGACTGCGGATTCTGGACTGCCCCTTGTTTGGGGTCGTCTGAAATTATAGTTCCTTACGCAGTCCATACTTTGCATGGCAACCTCTTTCTCTCGCTGTATCTGTGTAACACTGTTCTCTGTGATGCCCTGTCTGCTGTCAATCTTGTTACATGGCCAAACCATTTGATATGATGTCTGCCGATAGAGTTCAGTATTGGTTCTGTGCCGACTCTCTTCCTGATATCATCGTTCCTAAGTAGATCTGTCAAGAGTCGCCATGGCGCAGCAGCTAGACGCTCGCGTGCGGATCGGAGGGTCGTGGGTTCACTCCCTGGCGAAGTCCGATTTTTTTTAAAAATGACCTTGACTCACTGGTCGACCCAGCCTTGAGTGGGTTCCGGGTACAGTCTCAGGGAGTAAAGGCGGCCGGCGTGATGCTGACTATATCAGCCTTCTTGTGCCGATTGGTCTTTAAAAATATAGGTCAAGTCCTATATCCCCTATGCGCCTAAAGGCGTAGAAAAGGGTCCTTTACTTCACTAAGTCGATCTGTCCTTGTTAGACCTAGCATGATGCGCAAACTCCATTTCTGTCGTGTCTATTTTCTTCTGTCCTCTGAAGACAATGTCTATCTTTGTCTCCTTGTGCTTCTGATTATTTTCATTTCTTGTTTTCATCCTCTTCCTCGTCTTCGCCATCATCTTCTTCTCATTATCAGCATCTTCATCATCATCATCCAACGGTTTCTTTTGCAGAACCCCTCTCATCACTGACGATCTTCTACCAATGTTCTCGCCTGATTCACTGTAACGCCGCGGCTGTCCTTGTTATCTATGGCAGTGGTCGACCCCTGCCTCTTTTTTCTGTTACCAAACGTTGAATTACTGCTTTTTACAGCACACGAACAGTGTCACGGATGCTTACAGCTTATCTGCAACTGTTGTATTCTCCCCGTGTTTCTGACCCAGCCAGAAAGACCTTTACAACCAAAATATTCTTACGTGTCCACATAATTCAGGAAAAGCTGAAGAAATATGACAAAGGTCTGGGCATATGTTACTATGAGCAGTTATAAGATAAGGAAGGTTTCGATACAGGAGGATAACTGCGAGAAGAAGCCGATACAGAATCAACAAGCAGACAATCAACTGGAAAGGAATTGGGCTGAAGAAGACTGAACACCCAAGAGGAACGCTGATAAGAGAAGTCAAAGGTGGTGGAGTGGATTCCACCTGGGTGTCCAAGACGCTGCACATGATAGAACCAAATGGAGAAATGGACAACCAGCCGTGACATATGTTTTATTGTAAAGCAGGATGTTGATGATGATGATGACGACGATACTAGCAATGAAGCTGATGATGACGATGATGATGATGATGACGACGATAATAGCAATGATGATGATGACGATGATCATGACGATGATAAGGATGATGAGGATGCTGATGATAATGACGACGATGAAGAAGATGACGAGGA
>CAJHNH020004318.1:17500-40000 GCA_905116865.2 Candidula unifasciata | reverse complement strand
TTCATTATCCTCATTATCATCACCCGTAAGTCTCTTGTCGATTGGCGTGAGCGATGATTCTGCTCTGTGGGACAGTTGAAAGCCAAAAAGGGAGGTTTACAACACATTTTAGACTGAGGTGATGAAATGAGGGAGCGAAAAGGGGTAGCATGGACGGGGCCAGGATTCCCCTTTGCGTTTCTTATGAAAATAATTGCTCGGCGGTAGTTGAGTCAGTTTGGGGAGAAAAAATAAAAAACTAGGGGTCACGATACAAGAAGACGCGTACATTCATTTAGTCTAAAAATTTTAAAAATAGAACCTGTTCTACTTTTGGCAGCGAATCTTGGAATGTCAGTGAACAAATTAAAAAGATTTGGAAGCAACAGAGTTTTGGTTTCTGATACGATTTTAAACCTTTGGACGGCCAGGAAATAACCGTTGCTTAAAAGAAGCAAACAAAGTGATCTTTATATAAAAAATAAGAAAGAGACAAAACTGGTTTGGCCACATAAGAAAAAAAAAGAGACTTTGGGAAAACATCGTGAAACTGGAAGATCGGGTAAAAAAGGGGTAGAGGCGACCAAAAATTACTGGATGGGAAAAAACGATGGCGGGAAAAGATATCTCAGAGCTGTTCCAGAAACCCAGGGATTTTGGATTGTGGAGACCACGCGGCCTACGCCGTTGAAGGGACATGGATGATATGGAGAAAGGAAAAGGGGGGAGAGAGGGAAAAAGATGGGGAGAAAAAGGGAGGGAAAGGGGAAGGGGGGGTGGGGGGACGGGAAGAAAGGTACACCCCGGGTTCTCATTTATGGATCCTGGAAAAAGCATAATTACCACCCCAAAACCACTGCTAAAATTAAAAAAAATTATTATAAATATTTTTTTTTTTTTTTTTTTTTATTAAACCAATATGCCCCTTTCTATCTAAAAAAACCGGACCGGGCAAAACCCCTTTTGGTTAAACCCGGGGGGGGAAGGGGAACCCAAATTTTCTCCAATTTACTATTTCAAAAACAAGGGAAAATATTTTCCCCTAAGGGGACAATCAGGGTTTTATAAAAAAACCACCACAATAAAAATTTTTTTTTCCAAGGAAAACCTCCCCGTACAGCAAAATAAAATTTTGCTATAAAATGTTGGTTTTTTCTAGAACCATGGCTCTTTGCGTTCAGGAAACCCGGGTGGTTTTTATTAAAAATTTTTTCCTGCCCCAAACCCTTTGATTTTTTTCTGAAAAATTAAAATGTTTTGCCGACTTCCTAATCCATCTTCCCTCCTTTTAAAATACCTTTTTTTAATAAACATTTTTTTCTGTTGTACTGTTTTCCCCCGTTTTCCAAAAGTTCATGTTTAAAATCGATTGCATACGTGGGGAAAAAATCTGTGTTGAACGTGTTTTTTTGTGTTTATATTCATGCTTGCATTTCAAACGATTGATGCTTTGATATTTGTTTTTATAATAAATTTTATATATTTAATATATATATATAATATATATATATATTTGTGGGGTGTGGTGTGTTGTGTGTGTAAAAATATACAAAAAGTATGTTATACCGAGGGATGAGAGGACAGAGAGTCAAAATTTTTTTAAAAAAAAAAAAAAAAAAAACACACGCTAAGTTTGGGAAAAAGATTCCCGGGAAAAAAGACATGAAAAAATACAACTTTTTTTTCCCTAAAGAGGGGGTATAAAAATAGTCCGCAGACTTGAGACTGGTGACACTACCAACAACTGGCGACACAAGCTGCATCATCATCATCCTTCTTGGGCTATTAGACGTCGCATAAGGTTTGCATTCTTTCGACACATCCTTTTCGATTTCAATAGTGATATTCTGGCCTCAAAACGAAATCACGAAGTCAGACGAATGCTAGGAATAAAGCCAGTTTTACAGGTCATCAAAGAACAACACATAAAGTGGTTTGGACACCTTACAAGAATGCCCTGGTACTATCTGCCACAGCGAGCAACACTAAAACTTTACAACATGTATAGAGCGAGCGGAAGACCTCGGAAATTATGGAGTGATGGCATTAAAATATATAGTTCTCTTGACAGAACTCATCAACGAATGTTACATCTCGCCCCCGCCCCCCCCCCCCCCCCCCCCCCCCACCGACACTTCGATGAGGTACAAGGTGAAAGAAGAAGAAAAAGAAGAAGATTATTTTTGCGGCACAATGAGTGTTTTCTGGGCTTTCTCCTTTTAATGTGTACATCACTGTTAAATATCTGTAGAGCAAATGAAGAGGAACTCAGCTCAAATGCACGTACTCCGTCGCGCAAGCGTAATCATGGAGGAGATGAAAGACGCCTTTGCTGTTTCAATTAGTAGCCTTACAATGGAAACTATGACTGTAACAAGAGCATTAGCATGGCTTTTTACTCAAATGTTTACATCACGTATGCTTTCTTAGTGACTCGATGAAAATGCTTTAAAAAATCCCAACTGGATTCATCAGGCAAGAATGAATTGCAACACTAAGCACTTCACGAATTGCTGCCCTAACATTCTTCTTTATGCCAGGTAATGCGGGTGTTCAAGGGAACGAGCGTGCAGACTATCTTGTTGAAACTACGGTAGCTATGGCTGGTCAAGTACTGGACAGATGGACTGTTATCAATGACATGCGCTGCACTTACTGTACTTAGTTGCACGCTAATGAACATAATTCTATATTACTGTCTAGACTGATCGACATAGGGGTGCAGCCTGGAGCTGCAAGAAATGAACATTTCACTAAGGGGACACGACGTTTCATTAACCAACACATATCAGGCGTCATCGGTCGTTTTACAATTGTGGAGCTTCTGAGGAGGAGATCGGAACACCTATGGATCTGTCCAGAGTGCTGTGATGATAATCCTTTCTAATCACTAATCACTATAGATTGGATTCCTCAACTCCTCTCTATTGCAAGCAACTCGCTGATTTCTGACATGACGTTCAGTTTAGAATGTTTAGTTTCTTATCCCAATGTTCTTAATGTTTCCCTTGGACGTCATGTATTTCTCAGACTGTTTGTCTGCAATTTTAGTGTTTGCTTTGTAATTCTTTGTTCATTGCTTTCTCAGAGACTCACTGAGCATGCTTCAGAAGATCAAGGCGGGGTATATGCGCAAACACTTTCTCCATCTGATACAGCACGCAGCGTTTCGCAAAATCACCCTTTGTATCCCAGTGAAGGGTTTCAATTTCGTTGAAAATTATGTTTCACTAAATAGACTGTATACCCTAGGTGTACAATTTGGAGCAGCGAGACGGGAAAAGCATGCAGGAGCCACCCGTCGTTACATCAGCCGGAACAGAATTAAAGTAGGTAGCCTAAAAACACTTGGAGACTCAGGAGAAGATCGGAGCACTTATGTTCATGTCCGATATACGAGGAAGATGCTCTTTAAATAAACAAGCTTTGCTCAATTTGTCTTAAATTGTGCCCGAGTATATCTCAACCTTCTTATTGCGATCGATACAGAAAATAGTCCAGACAATTCTCTGATCTTCTCACTTTAAAAAAAAAGTATCCAATTTTATGTTTACCATTTTCCTCAGAGTTCTGCCCTGTTAAAAAAAAAAAAAAACTACAAAGTTACTAAAACTTCAAGAGGAAATAAGTGCTCTAAACGTCCGGCGGTCGTGGGACAAAGTTCCTCTGTCAGCATGGACAAAATGGGGGAAAGCCGAAAGGAAGCCCATGATGGGGAAACAAGTCTACTAGACGTCAAAACTAAAATAAGAATTGGCTTCTGGAATGTAAGTACCATGTTTGAAACGGCCAAAACCGCCCAAGTAATTGAAAGAGAAAATAGGGTCGCCCAAAAACACCATGGAGACGAACGATGGGAAGTGACCTGAGTGCGGCATCTTTGACATGGAAAACTGCACTGAAGATTGCACAGGACAGGAAAGCATGGAAAGCCTCTCTAAAGCTCATGTGCCACTAGGCATAACGAGAACTGATGATGATGATGATTTATCTCAGACATTTAATATCAAATGCATTATAAACTCCCAAAATCTCACATATGCTATATTCGCCAGCGTGCTTCGACACACAAACACACACTTTGCGATGTGACTTGTTAAGTGTTAACATAGTTTAGGACACGACAAATAAGGCGAGTTTGCCATTCCATTCCTCGTTGCAATTCTTTCCAATACCATTTTCAGCTTATACTAAAAAGTGGGATTCGCTTCTAAAGTCTGTTCCGAAAATCGTGCCGTAAAGCATTGACTGTCAAACTGTCACTTCAGTCTGTTTTACCACTTTTTAACTGCCGTGTAGACAAAGGGGTCGTAAGCCCGAGGATTTACTGCCGCGTGGCTATTACTTTCACGAATATCTCAAAAACTTCGATACGAATCAACACGAATTTGTGCATGTAAGTAAAGTTTAGGTCCCTTTTTAACGCTTTAGGTGTATAGTGCATATAGGGCTAGACCGTTATTCTTATAGACCAATCGGCACAAGATGGGTGTAGTGGTCAGCATAACGCTGGTCGCCTTTACTTCCCGGGACTGCACCCGGTACCCACTCAAAGGTGGTTCGATCTGGGAGTCAAGATCAATTTTTTTAAAGTTCCTTCTACGCCAGGGAGCGAACCCACGACCTTCCGATCCGCACGCGAGCGTCTAGCAGCTACGCCACGGCGACTCCCAATTTGTGCATGTAGTTTTATTTTGCATTATGGTTTTGTATTTTATGGGTGCTGCTGTTTTCTTAAAGCGGCGAATTTCTCTGATCTTTATCAAACTAATAATTTGTGCAACCCTAAAATTAGAAGATACAGTAACTGCGACATATCGTTTACTTCACACAACAAACACTGAGATTATTGTGAACATCATTTTACCGGTGCGGCGATGTGTGGTGGTTATTTTGATAAGCCTGTGACATATTGTGTTTACCTTATTCACGGAAGGCTACTGTAGGAGACTCATCACCTAAGAGTTAAACGCCGTTTTTTTTTTCACGGATTACTTCTAAAATTTGATGTTTCGAAAAAGTTCCTGTCACTATATTACTGTAAACACGTTAACATGATGCTTTGATTCTCTCTTCTCTCTCTCTCCCCTCTCTCTCTCTCTCTCTCCCCCCCCCCCCCCTCTCTCTCTCTCTCTCTCTCTCTCTCTCTCTCTCTCTCTATCTTTCTCTCTCGTGTGTGTTTATGTTTCTGCGTGAGCGTCAGCGTGTGTGTTGTGTGTCTGCGATTGTGTGTGTTCGTGTGTCTCCGAGTGTGTCTGTGTGCGTGTATCTGTGTGTGTTTGTGTCTGTGTGTGTTTTTGTGTCTGTGTGTGTTTGTGTATATGTGTGTGTCCGCTTGTATGAGTCTGCGGGTTTGTGTGTGTGTCGCATGTGTGTCTGTGTGTGTGTATCTGTGTGTGTGTGTGATTGGGTCTGTGCGAGTATGTCTGTGTGTGTGTCTGCATTTGTTTCTATGGGTGTGTCTGTGTGGGCATGTGTATATCTGTATGTATGTGTATTAAATGTGCATGTCTGAGTGGGTAGGTGTATGTGGGTAAATGGGGTGTGTGTTTATGTGTGTGTAGAAGGTATGTGGGTGTGTTTAAGTGGGTGTGTGTGCGTGCGTTAGTGTGTACGTGTATTTTACCACACATGCTTTTGTGTTTTTTCTTCCTTATTTTTTTTTTAAATATTTATAGTATGCATATTATCATTTGAATATAACATGCTTACTGATAAAATACAGCTGCAATGTGAAAGACGGGTGTTTGGAAGGGCCGATTGTAAGAGGGGCTTGCGTGCCTATTTTGTGACCTTTTGAAAGTTCGTTCGTTCGCTCTTCTCTCTCTCTCTCTCCTCTCTCTCTCTCTCTCTCTCTCTCTCTCTCTCTTCTCTCTCACTGTGTGTGTGTGTGTGTGTGTGTGTGTGTTGATGTAGCGCAAATTATACAAAACAAAAACTATTTGTTTACGTTATAATTTGTTTTTCCTACAAGGACATGTTTATGAACAGGTTGCATGTCACATTTCAACAATTTACACAAAACAGTTAACTGTTTTAAAGATTGTTTACAAGTAGGGCACGACTTTTCAGACAGACTATATGAGACTGTGTCCAGCACAGAGCTGTACTGATTAGGACAAAGTTATGTCATTTCTGGAGACTGGACCCCGACTTATGTCACAAAAGCCACTTTGACAGACAGACAGACAGACAGACAGACAGACAGACAGACAGACAGACAGACAGACAGACAGACAGACAGACAGACAGACAGACAGACAGACAGACAGACAGACAGACAGACAGACAGACAGACAGACAGAACATTTTGTCCTCTTTTTTTTTTTTTGTTTTTGCTGGTGGTAAACTCTTAAGGAAAGTTCTAGTTGTTCGTCCACTCCTGAACCTTTGCTTGCTTGCTTCCTTCCAGAGCTTGTATTGTGCGTGCATATTCGTTTCACGGATCAGGCTAATTTGTATGCAGATTGTCGGACCTTCGCATTTCAGTTAAATTCGGTCAGACTTCAAAGGTAACACTCCTGATGAGATAACTTTTACGACATGCTTAATGCAGACGGGGGTTCCTCGTTTCATTTTTATAATGGTAATCTCTGTCTGTGTCAATAATTCTCACATCTTGCTAAAGATATTTTACCAGTTCCTAATATATTTGTGACTTCAGTGTACATATAGATAGCTTAACTACTTGCTGACAATGTTGACTGACTGACTGACTGACTGACTGTCTACCCCACCATGACATCACACAAGCAATAAACACCCCATGACACAAAGTGCCACCATGCGGGTGAGGATCACCGTGGAGAGGTCCTAGAAACCGCGTTCAGCCTTTAGGCCATATTTATGGCCAGGCTATATTGCGGCCCCTGGCTAGAGCCAGAGTAAGGCTTCAAATAACGAAAAATGTCATCCTAAAAAGGACGTGAAGTAACAAGTCTCTGACAATGTTGTTTGTGACCACTGTCTATACCCAGTGTTAAAGGCATGCACTGGTTTAGGTTTAGACGACGGGTCACCATCATGGCACAAGGGTAGTAACCCATAAGTGCTCCCTTCTACTTCTGACTCAAGCATGAGTCTGAAGAACGTCAGCACAGTGTACAAACTCCGTAGCACCAGCGAGGATCTTGAAAAACCTTGGGTAGATTTTTAACTCCAGATTTTGCCAGGATGGCGCCGTTAGGCTACTCTTTTCGATTTCATACTGCGAAGGGATTTTTTTACGGCGAAACGATACACACGGGGGGTTTGATCTTACTGCTAGGGAAAAAATACCAGGCTTCACCGGGGCTTAAACCCGAGATCTCCAACACTTGAGGCGGACGATATACCTCGAGACCACGCAGCCCCCATAGCCACACATAAGGTAAAGTAAATGACCCTTCTCCCTTAATGCGCATAAAGTAAAAAGAACCATTTTCACGCACTCAAACGTATTGGGTATATAGGGCAAGACCTATATTTAATAGACCAATCGGCACTCGTTGAGTCATGTGGTAAACATTAGGCTGGCCGCCTTTACCTCACAGGACAATACCTCCTACCCCTCAAGGTTGTGTCGACCTGCTAGCCAAGGCCATTTCTGAAAAACCTCCGGCTCCGTTAGGACCCGAACCACGACCTCTCAGTCCGCAGGCAATTGTCTAGGCGCTACACCACGGCGGCTCTCTATTAGGTATATGGTGCTAGACCTAAAAATCTAACACCATTCGGCACTCGGTGGCTGATGTGGTAGTCTCCCTGACTGCCTTTACTTCCCAGGATTTTACCTGTCACCTGTTTTAGGCTTGGTCGCCCTGAAAGCCAAAGTTATTTTTTTCTCTGTTATTTGACTTATTGCAGCTTTGAATCCACTACTTTCGAACCCGCAGGTCTGCTTCTATGGACAAGGCCGTGCAGGCTCCCGAAGACATAAACAACCTACCACGTCATGTGATCCGACCTCAGGTGTGCGGGTTGACGCTTTGATTATATGTGTCTGCGACTCTGTTCGTTTGCCGAGTCCTTTGTGTTTGTAACGCAATCCTTTGTAATTATATAAGCCAGGTTTTTCCTTCACTGGACGCTATAAATTAATTATACGTACCTAATATATATAGTTGTGTTTTCTTTTACGAGTTGGCGAGTAAATCAAAGGATCTGTGTAAACATTAGGGATGGTGGGAGAAGTTCTACATAGCTACCTAATTAATTTACTTTTGTATTTGTGTCTGTCTTGCAGTCTGTCTCACATCTTTACATGTCCGCCTGATTGACTGTTTGTCTGCATGTCTGTCTTTCTATCCATCTGTCCGCTCACCCAACTGCCTGCCTTCTGGTCTACCTACCTACCTAGGTGTGTCCCTGTTTCTGTTTAATTGTAATATTCTCTGCTGTTTCATCTGGTATAACTTTGGTTTGAAGCAAGCGCGCTGCTAGGAAGAAAACATGGACGGGTGCTCAGTTCCCGTTAACATTTTTAGAGACCAAAAGGGCTTATATTTTGTTTAATTGCGCAGTAATATAATAATTATAATATTATTATTAATATGTGAAAAATAACAAATAAGTATAATAATATGTCTGAAATAATGCGAAATGTTGAAAAAATGCGTAAAAAGAGGTCATCTGTACATTTTTGAGGCTCTCAGTTTTCTCACAATAATTAGAGACCATAATTTTTTTATGGGGGTGGGGGCGTGGCGCTCAGAGTGACTAAACCACCAAGTTCCTTCGCCAGTGGTCATCAGGTCGTATATCGCCAGAGAAGTGGTTTTATAACTCACATTTAGACACAGCTCAAACTGAACTTTAGGAAGGATTCAGAAAAGTAAAGGCGACTAAGATCCCATCACATACAAGGTTTAGACTTACCAGTAACAAGATGCATCGAATCATGCTTTTTTCTTTTTTCTAAATTGCATTCTAAATGGCATGTTGGGAAACGAACAAGCTGATAGACTGGTTGGTTTCTGCACCGCTTGGTGTTGAACTGAAATATGGCAAGCCCGATGTTGTAAGGGTCCTTTTGGAGCGAGTGAACAGGGCGAAAGCACAAACAGACCACTAGGGTCTGAGGTTATGGCGTTGTGAGGAGATGACAAGGGATTTGGCTGACAGTTAACACTCATTGGCAAGAGGCGACGGATATGCAATCAGACAGTTATTGCCATCAGAACTGGGATTCTTCGCTTGCTGCTGAAGATGGGGATGGAGCGCTTATTAGAATGCCCCGAGTGTTGTTCATTCCTAAATTTTAGTATAGGACCCTTTTCCAGGCCTTTATTTGTATTGAGTATATTGGGCTGTACTAATATTTTATAGACCAAACAGCATATGGTGGGTGGTGTGGTCAGCATTACGCCGGCCGCCTTTACTTCACAGGACTTTACTTGGTACCCACTCAAGGCTGAGTCGACCCAGGAGTCAACGTCTTTAAAAAATGGGCTCCTGTCAGGACCCAAACCCACGACCTTCCGATCAGCAGGCGAGCGTCTAGTCGCTAGACCACGGCGACTCCCCTGTTCTTTATTTTACAGTCAACAGTTGTCTTTCTCTCCCAGGTCGGCCTAGCCGAAATTGGGTATCAGGTAACGTCCTGGGAAGTAAAGAAGACTGGCTTGATTTTGACCACATCACAGATAGAGTGCGGATTCGATCTATAAATATGTCAGGCTTGTATGATATGCCTAATGGGCCACTGACATACACGGACTGACAATTAAGAATTGAGACTTATTTTATTACGGCCAAGAACAAAGTGCCATCTATGCAGCAAATCATGTAATCAAAAGAGGCAACCTTCATCTATGATTGCTACTCACTGTGTCAATGCACAAGGGGCTTAGTTTGAATAAAATTCAGGTTATATTTTCAACTGTTAATTACTTTAATTGTTATGGAATTAGTCTCATTACTAAATTGTCGGACCTTGGGGTCAGTTACTTTACTTTAACTTACTTTGTTTAGTCAGGATCCTCGCCGGTGCTACGAAGTTCGTGCACTGCGCTGAGATTCTTCGGACTCAGACTTGAGTCAGCAGTAGAACAGAGCACTTATGGTTAGTTAGTTAGTTAGTTAGTTAGTTAGTTAGTTGGGTTATCATCATTGCACTCCGGACATGTCCATAGGTGCTCAGATCCTCCCCTCAGTATGAATCCCAACGTCCGATGGCTAATAGTACCAGTTCTATGTTGATTAACAAGTCTTCTGACGTGTCCGGTGTGCGTCTCGTTTTTTGCTGTGCCGATCTTAATTCCCAAGTCTGCCATTCTGGCGAGTGATGTGGATTCACTGCCACCAAAGTCCTCTATCCTTCCCATTTCTCTGAGGGCATTGATAATATCAGCATGATCCATAGGCCGACCGTCGGTAGTAGAGCACTTATGGGTTACTACCCTTGGGCTAGGATGTTGATCTGTTGTCTAAGCCTAAACTTTGTTCCAGCACTTATCACAAACGTTAGATAGAGAAAGTCATCAATGTTTCTGAGGTTGTTGTGGCCACTGGAAAGATGTGTGGAAGAAAAGAGACGAAGGAAGGCAACATGAGAAGATTCTTGACAGCCTTTTGTGAGGATACAGAGAGATGTCATTGTGCGAATTGGGGCATGCCGTTGAAGATCGCAGACTGTTTTGACCCCAGGTCTCTATTAGTGCTTAACGTGAACACTTACATTCTCCAAAGTTAGTTGCATATCCTTTACATGACGTTGCAGAACCAACCCTAACAGCCCCTCGCTGTTGTGTGGTTTCTCTAGGCAATTTACATTCAGTAGTTTGCCATTGCTTCCTGGACGGTCGGCTTTCTTGATACCACTGTCGAAACCAACGCAAGGCGCATTGCCCGCATCTGGGATCGAACATGGCATCCCGGCATTACGAAGCGAAGCTTTCGCATCGACTTAGCCACAGAGCAGACTTACATCCTCCAGTGAACGTAAAATTGTGACAACAGAGATGAAATGCCTTAGAAGAGCTGCAGGAGCTTCAAGGAAAGACAGAATACAAAATCACGAAATCAGACGAATGCTAGGAATAAAGCCAGTCTTACAGGTCATCAAAGAACAACAAATGATGTGGTTTGGACACCTAACAAGAATGCCCTGGTACTATCTGCCACAGCGAGCCACACTAAAACGTTACAACAGGTCTAGAGCGAGTGGAAGACCTTGGAAAATTTGGACTGATGGCATTAAGAACAGCCTTACAGAAATAAACATCAGTCTTAATAGTGTTCTTGACAGAGCTTATCAACGAATGTTACATCCCCCCCCCCCCCCCACACCCCCCGAAAATTAACTGAGGTACAAGGTGAAAGAGAAGAAGAAGAAGAAAAAGAAGAAGAAGAAGCAGAAGAAGGAGATGAAGAAGAATAAAGAGACCAAGAAAAAGAAAACCCCTAGTCGCGAAGAATGTCCACAACTTCCTCTTTAAGTTGAGACAAAGTAGCTCAAAGCTACGAATAATTTGGTGTCGTCTAAATGGAAAATAATTTCAGGGCCGTGAGACACTGGGTGTTGTGCCAACGTAACGAAGAAACGATAACCATTCATTTGTGAATTTGGAAGCGCCAGGGGTTTTTTAAATATACTTCCTGTTATCTTTAATAAATCGTTAGTGAAAGTTCTGCGGGGAAGTAAAAATATCTCGTAATGATGATTATGGACGGTTATACATTTTGGGATTCATCATCATCATTGTTAAATGAAGTAACAATTCTCTCTACGTCTGAAGAGATGTTGGGTTTATAGTTGTATCCGCATTTTGTAATAGATCTGTAGGATTTGTACGGTGACGTAATCAAAACCTTGCAACCGCCATAACTCTCCTCCTTTTTTATCATGATTCCCTTCTTCTTCTTCTTCTTCTTCTTCTTCTTCTTCTTCTTCTTCTTCTTCTTCTTCTTCTTCTTCTTCTTCTTCTTCTTCTTTCTTCTTCTTCTTCTTCTTCTTCTTCTTCTTCTTCTTCTTCTTCTTCTTCTTCTTCTTCTTCTTCTTCTTCTTCTTCTTCTCTTCTTCTTCTTCTTCTTCTTCTTCTTTTCCTTCTTCTCTTCGTTAGCCTTCTCCTCCACCTATTTTCACTGCTGCTGCCATAATTCCCTCTCCCCCACCCACACTGGAACTTAGGTCCTCAACCAAGAAGCGTTTGGTAGTTCTATCCCTTACCATCGCCAGCAGGTCACCTCTTATTGCTTGCTTTTCACGTCATTTTTGTTTGCCTGCCTCTGCTCCACTGAACTTTAGTGGCACAATTGTTTAATTATTTTTGCATCCTCATTGTAGTTGAAAGTATTTTCTCTAGTTCCTCAATCTTTATCAGCCGGCTGTGGTCTAGCGGCTAGACGTCCTGAGTTCGCGTCCTGACAGGCGCTGGATTGTTTTCAAAAACGACCTTAGCTTCCAGGTCGACCCAGCCTTAAGTGGGATCCAGGTACAGTCCTAAGAAGTAAGGGCGGCCAGGCGGTGCTGACCATATTACCCAGCAAGTGCCGTTTGTTTTATAAAATGTAGGTCTAATCCTATATACCCAATACGCCTAGAGGCGTAGAAAAGGGTCCTTTACTTTACCTACTCAATCCTGTGTAAAGATTGTATGCATGTATAATGGGCGCCATATATGGGCTGTCAAGGGGCTTAAGTCTTGTTTGGGTGAGCAATCACAATAAAATTAAAGCTGGTTAATACAAACTCGATTAAGACTTGCTCTAATCCCAGATAAGCAGGAATTATTGTCACCAACTCTTGACTGTTTAGTCCCTTGGAGATCATGTTAATGAAGTTTTACTGTGTAAGAATTGGATTAATATTAGTTATATTATTATTATTATTATTATTATTATTATTATTATTATTATTATTATTATTATTATTATTATGTGTTGAGCGTTAAATGAATGAAATAATCTTTCTTAAATAATATGAAAACTGCACTACTTCGTGACAACTGGAAAATAGAGAGCAAGAGAATCAGAGGGAGGCCAACAGTCTTATGTTCACTCACTGTCATTCCGAGGTTACCTACAATGTCCTTTCGTTCATCTAGTGTACAGGGAAAAGAACATACAGATTAGCTGGCTGAGCATCACCGGGAGGTGAATCGATGCTTGACAAGCCAAATGTGGTGACGGCCATTTGGAAGCAAGTGAGCAATGCTGAAATACATAATACAGAGAGAAGCGGCCAGGGAACACTTTTAGGTGAAATGCCAAGACTACTAGTACCATCAGCTGCTGCTGAATATTGAGATGGAGCGTTTATGGGAATTTCCTGAGTCTGTGACTTTGCTTCTTATCACAGCTGGCCAGCTAGTTGACGGACAGCTATCTGGCCTGCAGGTCAGTTGCAAATTTAGTATACACACCAACACACCCACACACCAACACACCAACACACCCACACACCAACACACCCACACACCAACACACCCACACACCAACACACCAACACACCCACACACCAACACACCCACACACCCACACACCAACACACCACACACCAAACACCCCACACACCAACACACACCCACACACCACCAACCCACACCACACACCAACACACCACATACCAAACACACCACACAAACACCAACACAACCAACACCAACACACCAAACACACACCACCCCCCAACACACCCACACACCAACACACCCACACACCCACACACCAACACACCCACACACCAACACACCAACACACCCACACACCAACACACCCACACACCCACACACCAACACACCCACACACCAACACACCCACACACCAACACACCCACACACCCACACACCAACACACCAACACACCAACACACCCACCCATCCACAGTACCAACATTTTTCTACTCAGACTCCGTATGTCTTCTTCAGTTTTCTTCCCATGCGTTGACCCTAAACAAGACTGCTGTCAAACACCTTGTATTGTGGTATACAGCTAGGCTGCAATAGCTGTGTAGGTTGGGACCAGTAGCATATCCCCCCCCCCCAATTTGTCCCGAAAAATGGGACACCCGAACATACATCGACGAGTGGGCTATCCTATTTGTCCCGGATAACCTTTTCACTGTGATTTACTTTACATAATTCACATACTTATCATCCAGCAAAGCCACCAGGAAGAGCAAAGATTTCGCAAGATAAGAAGTGTTACGACTTGGCAACCGTGGCCAACCAGGTCTCCTTGCTAGTCATTCATCTTACCTTAATTTAATATCTCATAATCCTCTAGCTGTTGTGTTGATAATCCTTTATCTTTCTATGACAGTTGTCAGTTCGCGTTTTCAGACAAGGGATTTTATAATAAAACCACAGCTGCAAAAACCAGATCAATGATAAACTGTACCTAAACATTGATATAGATCAGAGCGTTCCAAAGTGTTCATGCTAGAGACATGCTTTTAGACAACACATAATTTCATCACACAGTAATTCAATCTTCTAGCAAACGAGAGGTAAAATTCTTCTCCTGCCTTAATAAGTGTCGCAGAGATGAGCTATTCTCCTGTCTTTTGCTAGTTGCGTGGCTCATGTTAATGTCATATTCGGTAGTGTCCTCATCTTCTCCTTCCACCCATCTCTTTCTTGGTCGGCAGAGATTAAATTACCCTTTAATAAAAGATACGGATACACACATAACGTGTTAAACGCTTAAAGATCGTTCGACATACGTTCGCACTGAAGCTGACGCCCTGGTGTGTCACAACACCCAGTTTGGATAGCACTTTTATATCATATATGATCTATTCTTGTAGATAAAACAAAAGGCATTGTAATCAACTCATCAAGCGAGCAGTTAGTAGAGGTATCTGTGGATGGCTGCTGCATCGGGGACTGAGCACGTATGAGAATACTTAGTGTGCAGTGATGTCGATAGTAATAATGTTATCAACGCTGTTATTATTTTTGTAAATTTCATGTGTGTGTGTGGAAGTGGGTGTGTGTGTGTGTGTGAGTGAGTGAGAGAGAGATGGTGTAGGCGTCTGTGGCTTAGGTGTTGTGAACGCTATTCGTAATTAAATCATACCAAGTTCGATCCCAGCTGCGGGCGATCTGGCAGCAGAATGCCTTGCGCTGACTTCAGAAGTGATATTAGAGTCAGACTGTCCAGAAAGCAATGGTAAACTACTCAAAGTAAATTGCATAGTGAAATCCTACATATAAACGCTAGGGGTTGGTTCTGCAACGTTCTATAAAGGATACGCAACTAACTTTTGGTGTTTTTTTTGACAGGTGTTATTATATCTGGCATTGTTAAACTTATTTATGTTTTTGGTATTGGTGTTTTGTAACTGTTTTTTTTTTTACTGTGATTGGTGCTATTACTGTTTATTGACGCTTCGTGTATTCTTTTCAAGATACACGTTGTTTTATTTATAGTATGGTTAGTATAGTTGTTGTTATTGATGTTATTTTGGCTATTCACCCTATGTTTTTTTTTTTAAACTTGCTGGTAACCTTATTTCCATTGTTGTTTTTGGTGCTCTTGTTGTTAATTTAGTTGTAACTAAACTGTTATTAATTTAGTTGTTGTGACTAAACTGTTTTTCGGCGTAATGCTGACCACATTACCCACAGAGTGCTGATGGTCCGTAAAAATATGGGACGCTCTGCCCATATGCCCGATGCGCCGAAAGGCGTGAAAAGGGATCTTTACTTTTCTTTTTTTTTTTTAAACTGTTTTTAATTTAGTTGTTGTGACTTAACTGTAATAAATTTAGTTGTTATGAAGAAACTGTTATTAATTCAGTTGTCGTGACTTAACTGTTATTGATTTAGTTTGTATTGTTATTTATATTATCATTGTTGCTTGCTTTATCGTTATAGATGTTGTTCTTATCAGTTGTGTCTGTTTGTAAAAAGATACTTTTAGTTCAGAAATATTTTTACTCAAAATTGTACCCAGCCTAAAATAGGTACCAGGATGTAAATCCTGGGGAAGTAAAGACGGCCGGCATAATGTTGATCAAATTACCCACTCGGTGCCGATTATTCTGCAAAAATGTTGGGTGCTCTTCCCACATGCCCGATGCGCCTAAGGGCGTGAAAAAGGATCTTTGCTTACTTTACTTGTGCATGCATGTTAGAATGTTTTAATGTATGTAATGTGCATGTAAGCGTATCCATGTTTTGATGTATTTTACTGGATTTTTATGTTGTATGAACATTAAATGCTTAATAGATAACAAAAACAGTTGCAGCATGAAGGATGAGCGTTTGAGAGGGCCGAATGTGAGACATTCCTGCTTGTCCAATTTGTGAACCTTAGTTAGTTAACGCGTTCAGCCAGAGAACAGATGCTGGACAGTCTGACATCATGGCATGAAAGAATATCGGTGTCAGAGCTGATTGAAAGTACACGAGACAGAGGGTTGTAGACAGGCATGACTACCAACGCCACACGGCACGGACTTTGTGCCTTCTTGGACAACCGAAGCAAAAGCCAGGGTGGGGGCTTCAAATAACAAAGAATTTTGTAGCTTTTCTTTTTTTTTTTTTTTTCTTAAAAGGACTTGGACTTGGACGTCCTGAAAAGGACAGAATTGAATTATCATAATCCAATTCTGTCCTTTTCAGGACACAATTTTTTGTTTTTTTGAAGCCCCACCCTGGCTTTTGCTAGGGGAATTAATATAGTCAGGCCATAATTATGGCCAATTGCCTGAACGCGGTTTCTGGGACCTCTCCACGGCGATCCTCATCCACATGGTGGCACTTTGTGTCATCGGTGTGATGTCCTGGTAGGGTAGAAAGTCAGTCAGCTCACAAACTTCCCGGCCAGTTGCTGCAGAAGATTCCGTCATCTAGGGAGGCCAGTGTCAGGCTGGCTCTTATAGGCAGATTCGGTACACGTGACGTATTACGTCACGGAGAGGCGAATCTGGCCATGTTTGGATGCACCCCTCTAGATGCGGATCTGATCAGCAATCTTAGGTGGCTGGGCCCTTTTTTAAGAAAATATTTCCCACCTGAGTTGGCTATACAAATTCAGTAAAAACCTCGTTCATTCATTTGAGTATGAGGAATGAAGGAATAAGGAAGGACAGAAGAAATTGTAAAGCGCCAAAAATGTGGTAAAACTTACTAGCCAATCAGAGAGCTGCGATAACGGCGCCTGATACGTCTGATTTCAGCAAGACCTCCTTAGTCACTCCGTGCCCAACCCCCCCCCCCCCTCCCCGGATATTATTATGTAACGGGACTTCCCCTTTAAACGTGTACAGATATTTTGAAAGCATTTATTTACAAAAATTCATAAATGAGCTTGACTCCCAGGTCGACCCAGTCTTTAGTAGGTTCCAGGTGCAATCCTGGGAAGTAAAGGCGGCCAGCGTGATGCTGATCACATCACTCACCTCAGTGCGGATTGGTCTTTAAAATATAGGTCTAGCCCTATATGCCCAATACGCCTGAAATGGATCGCTAACTTTTACTTTACTTAATTTCATATTATTTCAGGTGTAATTTAACATTTCAAAAATAATAAAATAGTAATAGCAATAACAATAATAATAATAATGTGCCGAATGGCACAATGAATAAAAAAATATAATAAAAAAAAAAAAAAAAAAAGTAAAGAACCCTTTGCCAATAGGCACAAGACGGGTGATGTGGTCTGCCTTTACTTCCCTGGACTGCACCCGGTACCTACTGAAGGCTGAGTCGACCTGGGAGCCAAGGTCATTTTTGAAAATAGTCCGTCTCCGCCAGGGAGCGAACCCACGACCCATAACACAGAACTAAATGAAATAATAAGCGTCTAGCCACGATGAGACCCAATAAAATAATATACTTGAAATAAAATTAAATGTATACATTTAAAGCCCTATACTGAGGGAATAAAGAAGGCGTGGCTTGAAGGTCGGGTGGGGGGAAGAGAAAAAAAAACGGGGGGGGGGGGGGGGGGAATAGTGGTTGCACCGAGCCTCTCACCCCTTCGTGCGTGCGTGTGTGTGTGTGTCTGTGCGTGCGTGTGTGCGTGTGTGCGTGTGCGCGTGTGCGTGTGTGTGTGTGCGTGTGTGTGTGCGTGCGTGCGTGCGCGTGTGTGCTGTCTGTGAATATGTCTGTCCATGTGCGTGCGCGCGTGTGTGCGTATGTAATGTAATTTATGTGCTATGTAAGTATGTGTATGTAATGTCTGTAATGTCTGTCTGTATGTCCCTGTGCGCGTGCGTGTGTGCGCGTGTGTGTGTGTCTCGTATATGTGTCTGTCTGGTCTTTTCTGTCTGTCATCTCCCCCGCAGGGTGCACCGACACACTCTTGCACACATACAACCGCACACACATACAACCACACACACAACATTGTTAGTAAACCCCATTGCACATATTCTAGCGCAATTACTGTGGGGTAGGGGTTTATGAGACTTGTGGTCGTATTTAAGAGCGTAATTTAAATATTAATGTGCTGATTATCTGATGTGTTAGCATATTTGAAATAATATTTGTATAAACAGACACTTAAAAGGTTGGCTTCTATAAATGGTTGGTGATCAGAAAAGGGCAGCTGGGAGTTGGTGGGGGGGGGGGGGGGGCGCCCTACTCTAACAGATGTTTACGGGGGGTCTGGTCTACACACTGTCTAATTTTTGTTTGTTTGCTTTCTGCATTGTCCCGATTTCTGCTGATTCAAAATTCATTTACGATGTGTGTATTGACTTTTCTGTAGGGCACAGTGACATTTATATTTAAAAATAGTTTTACGGATTAAAACGATTTAAGTTTTTATTCTGTCGTGCTTCTGCTTTAGGGGAAAATTGTAGAGGCAGACGCGGAGGGGAGGGCACGAACTCACTGGTGAGTTTCCCTGCGTGAGTCCGATGAAATAATGAGCGCGAGATTGCCTGCATTGTTTTGTTCGTGAGAGTAAGGTTTCATTTTTATTGAAAGTTGCGTGAGAAGAAGTACGGGAAAAAAGGAGCAAACTTTTTTTTTCAAAAGTTGCGTGAGAAGGATTATGGAAAGTGGAGAATAAATTCTGGGTCCTATTTGACGTATCATTTTCTTTACGTACACCGGCTGTAAACTGCAGCAGAAAGGTCTGGTTGTTCGTTCACTTCTTCTTCTTAGCTGTAAACTCCGGCGGAACGTTCTGATTGTTCGTCCACTTTTGGACTTTGGTCTTAATCCCCAAAGGGACGCAATTTCCCGTTAAAGTCTCACTCGGCTGTAGTCCGGGACCCTCATTTAACATAACAGTTGAAAGGTGTAGTAGGAGTTGCGCTTGGGTGATTCTCATTCGAATGGTTGCATTTTCTGTAACCGGGTGTTTGTCGTCTCATTGTGCAGTCTTAGTGAGGTCGAACTTCATTCATAACATTTAGGGTTTCAAGTTGCACTTGGTCGTTCTACAAGCGGCATCCTTGTCAGATAAAACAAAACAAAAAACACACGCACACCACACACACACACCGCTCATACACCCCCGACCCACTCACCCACCCACACACCACCACTTACACACCACACACAGACCACACACCACACACTTAGGCGTTGCGAGTCCGACTCGTAATCCAACGTACCGCTATCGAAACCCACTGTTGGCTGCGTGGATTTTTATCATGGTATGGGGCGTCGCAGGTCGACCCAGCCTATAATGGGTACCAGGATGGGCTGTCCTGGGGAAGTAATGTAATGAAATAGAGTTAGTAAGGGGTTAAATGAAGAATGCAAATATTTCAGATCAGCATCAAGGCATGCCAATCTATCACTGGGTGGCATAACAGAAAACGGTGACTAGAACGCTGGCCCGACAAAGCGAAACAGATAAAACAGGTGCACTGTGACCAGGGTTGAACAGAGTACGTTTATCGAAATGTGACCACCGGAGACGGGTGACAGGGGGTAATTGAGAACCCACCCCGGAAAGAGAGAGAAAGCAGGGGTGAAGAGGAGAGGAGAGACGAGGAGACAGGACAGTCGGTGCCGAGATGCTTGGGGGCGGGGGGTGGGGGGGGGGGGCAGCAGACAAGAGCTTCACTAGAAGATATATTAAACTTTGAGTTTAGCTAGAACTGTGATTAAGGAACTCATAGAAAGACATATGAATAGCCAGTAATAAGATAATGAAGTGTTCCTATACTATTGGTTAATGAAATCATTCATACTTTTTGACTTGACAGTATTGTGGAAATAAACAACAAGATCTGTAATAGTTTGTTACATCACTGACCGTGTTGTTTAGTACGATCAAAAGAGCTACGAACTGTATCCATAACACACTTTGTCAGAATTAGGCACATCTGTTTCTGGTGGATGTGAAAGATATAACTGTGTCACAAGTGTGAGGATTTTTGGCGCCGTGACCAGCAACAGCCTTGTTTACATCGACATCTCTTAAAAAAAAAACAAGACTGCTGGTACGACATACCAAATAAGCAACTGCAATAAAAGGTGAACTAAACGAATATCGATGATTCTACCAGACCAAGAGAAAATGTCGAAAAACCCGTCAACAGAATAGAGAGAGAAGTGAACCAGACCAACAGCCTGCACAATTCAACTGCTCCATCCGGAAAACATGATATCCCATTTGAGGTAACAACAGGGACCGTTCTACGACTGGATCCGAGCAAGATGAGCTTAATTCTATTTTTCAACAAGTACCGTCTACACTAGAATCCGTCAAAAATTTTACACACTCGGAAGACTGTGAAAGTCAAGAACATTCATCAACAGATTGTGATATAATGTCCGACTCTAGGAATATAAGAACTGTGAGCTGTCCCATTCTAGGAATATAAGATCTGTGAGCTGTCCCATTCTAGGAATATAAGAACTGTGAGCTGTCCCATTCTAGGAATATAAGAACTATAAGCTGTCAGATTCTAGGAATATAAGATCTGTGAGCTGTCCGATTCTAGGAATATAAGAACTGTGAGCTGTCCGATTCTAGGAATATAAGAACTATGAGCTGTCCGATTCTAGGAATATAAGAACTGTGAGCTGTCAGATTCTAGGAATAAAAGATCTGTGAGCTGTCCGATTCTAGGAATATAAGAACTGTGAGCTGTCCGATTCTAGGAATATAAGAACTGTGAGCTGTCCGATTCTACAAATAGGAACTGCAAAATAAGCGCGATTATAAAGAACAGTGAACAATAACAGTAATTAGTGTAAACTATATGTTTGTTTTAATTTACAGTGGTGTAGGGAAAACCTTTTCTATCTTTCCCTACCTCTCTTTCTAACTTAGAAAATACTTCCAGGACAGTGCCAATTTTAATTGCAGTGTTATCAGCGTTGTGTGGTGAAAATTTAATTTTTTTTTTTCACACAGAAAAAAAAAAAATCAAGAAAGACCACACTCAACAAGGTAATTTAAGCACATTTAAAAAAAATATTTGTTTAGTGTACACTAGTTTATT
This sequence comes from Candidula unifasciata, assembly GCA_905116865.2. Lineage (NCBI taxonomy): Eukaryota > Metazoa > Mollusca > Gastropoda > Stylommatophora > Geomitridae > Candidula > Candidula unifasciata. The sequence continues at coordinate 18,678 of CAJHNH020004318.1, read as the reverse complement.
TTCCAGGTTTTGATTTAATAATGTACGTTTATCCAAACGTGACCACCGGAAGTGTTCCTATACTATTGGTTAATGAAATGATTCATACTGTTTGACTTGACAATATTGTGGAAATAAACAACCAGCTCTGTCATAGTTTGTTACATCACTGGCCGTGTTGTTGAGTACGATCAAGATAGCTAGTAACTGTATCCATAACACACTTTGTTCGAATTAGGCACATCTATTTCAGATGTGAAAAATGCAACTCTGTCACAGTAAAGACGGCCGGGGGAAAATGTTAACCCCACATTACCCATCCAGTGCCATTTGGTCGTGTAAAAATATGGGACGCTCTTCCCATATGTCCGATGCTCCTAAGGCGTGAAAAGGGATCTTCACTTTTACTTCTCATTATTATTTGTAGTAGTGTTAGTGGTGGTAGTAGAACGAGTAGTAGTAGTAGTTTTACTATTATTACTTTTGTTGTTGTTGTTATTATTATTAGTAGTAGCAGTAGTATTAGTAGTAGTAGTTTTATTTGTAGTAGTAGCAGCAGTAGTAGTAGCAGCAGCAGCATCATTGGAAGAAGTAGGCGGACAGGAGAGGGACGAGGATTGAAGTGAAAAGAAGAAAATAATGGATGAATAAACAAAAAAGAAATGAGTGAATCAATAAATGAATGAATTAGTGAATAAAAAAAGGAACTAAGAAGAATCAGGAAAGTGGAAAATAGAAAGAGGGATGGTGCAACAGGCGAGAAGAAGGGGAAGAAAGAAAAAGAAGAGGACAAGTCAATACATACACAATTAAAGAAATAGGAAGAGGAGGAGGAGGGGAAGAAGAAGAAGAAGAAGGAAGAGGAGGAGGAGGAAAACAAAGGAGGTGGGGGACGAGGTGGAGGAAGAGGAGGAGACTAAAATCAAAACATACACAAAGTTTAAAAAAAAAAAAAAGGAAGCAACAGAAGAATCAAGTCAATTCATAACAATAAACACTCACACTGCTCTAAAAACGCGACAGCGAAGTCCGAGCAGACACTAGCACACAATGTCACTGACAAGCGTAGACACGCCACACTGGTTCATGTTTGTCTTCCTGTCATTGCCTAAGCCGTTGGAGAATCTATCGGCTCCGGATAACAAACATTTTCCAGCTAAGCTGTGGTTATCGTTCTATGTATTGTTTTTGATAACAAA
>CAJHNH020004318.1:0-12500 GCA_905116865.2 Candidula unifasciata | reverse complement strand
TCCAAATACAAGAGAAATACTTATTCCTGATCATATATGATCTCTTCTTTGCTCTGACTCAGTTTGTTCGTTTTAGAGATTGTTCCTGGGACTTCTAGAACATTAGGTCACGACAGCTCGTTCTTAATCCTGGTGTGAGTTGAGTGAAAACTTCATAAATCATCACGTCAGTTTTACAATTGCATGTCCCCCGTGTGGGTTCCGGGACCCCATTGTGGGGAAAACAAGAATAGACCCACTGCCTCCAGAAAAGCATGTCGTAAGAGTCGACTAATTGGGGAGCTTCCTTTGAATTCGGAGTGCATCTGCCGGAGAGGCAAGGAACCAACAGTCTGTATTCAACAGAATGAGATCTGTAAAACTGATGCACACGCAACACTCAGGTTCTGGAGCAGGACTGCAGTTCAGTAGTGGACGAGCAACCAGAACCTTCCGCCAGAGTTTACAGCTGGTGAAAGCGAAGAAGAAAAAGATAATTGCATGCTTTCTTAATGTTTTTCCTGCTAGATAGTTTGGACTTTATCAGCCCATCACCGTTCGCTGCTTTAGTTTAACTTGAGGTATATTCCATGAGCCTAACTGCTCCAGTGTAGACTTATCCCTACATTTTTCTAATGGTTTTCCCTTACGTTGCATCCAGGTTGTTTTCGTTTTATTACGGTAAGTCTGTGTTTGCTTTGTTTGTGAAAATGTTCCCCTTCTAAATGTGGCTTTCATGTTTATCTTGTGTTAGTGATAATTCCAAGGAAAAATGTGTAAAGTTATATGAAATACTGGCTGATTTTCCAACATTATGGATATTATTTTCTTAGAGAGAATAGACTGAAGCTATTGATATTGTTTTCTCAATTAGTAGGTCCTAACTATTTAATTAGTTGTATACTTTTCTTCTATTTCTCTGTCTCTCCCCACCCCCTCTACCCTTTTCCCTATCTACTCCATCGTTGCCTTTTATTTTTTTTTTAATTACGTCTCTAACTGTACATAGGTCTCGTACCCCACTCTGGGCCTTTCCAACACCCGAACCCCTAAATTTAATGTCGCTACCCTCCCAGCCCTTCCGGCACTCCCTTTTTATGCCCACCGAAGGGGTGATAATGCCCACCGTGAGAAACACTGACATAGACCATATTACGTTCGGCTCGCTAGCGCAGCTGGTTGAAACCCTCTGCGCGGCGACCGGGTGACGAACTCCTTATGGTCCAGGTTCACTTCCGGGGTAGGCAAAAAAAGCCATATTTCTCCCGGATTGACGGTATCTATCATGGAATCAAGGTCGACGGGTTGCAATATCCATAGTACTGAGACCAAAGGGTTTACAACACATGGTTTCTGGATACTTAAAAAAAAAAGAGACCATAATACGAACAACAAAGATGGCGAAACCTGGCAAGAGGACCAAGGATACAGTGCAATAGACATGAAACATAGTTCTGCGTGAACTCTTGAATCCATGCGAATTTAATTGAATTCTGGATGTAGAACAGCAGACAAGTGCCTCTAATTGGACCTGTATTGACTGGGTCAATTATATCATGTTCTAAATTGGACATTTTCTAAACGAAAGGGAACAAAAAAGGCCCAAGTACGGAATGTTTTTAATGAAGTATTTTCCATCTGTGCTCTGTAAAACGGTTGTTCTATGACGTACAGTTTCATTCTTTGAAATATCTCCTAATGCATGAATTTAATCTTTCTGCGTCAGGCTACAGCCTTTGTTTGTTGTTTGTTTTTTCTTTTCGCTTCATTTGTTCTTTTTACTGCATCTGGTTGAAGATAGTTTTTCATCCTCCACTTCCTCCACCTTCTGATTGTCCTTTCTTTCTTTCTTTCTTTCTTTTTTCTTTCTTTCTTTCTTTCTTTCTTTCTTTCTTTCTTTCTTTCTTTCTTTCTTTCTTTCTTTCTTTCTTTCTTTCTTTCTTTCTTTCTTTCTTTCTTTCTTTCTTTTTCTTTCTTTCTTTTTCTTCTTCTTCTTTCTTTCTTTCTTTCTTTCTTTCTTTCTTTCTTCTTTCTTTCTTCTTTCTTTTCTTTCTTTCTTTCTTTCTTTCTTTCTTTCCTTTCTTTCTTTTTCTTTTTTCTTTCTTTCTTTCTTTCTTTCTTTCTTTCTTTCTTTCTTTCTTTCTTTCTTTCTTTCTTTCTTTCTTTCTGTCTGTCTTCTTTCTTTCTGTCTTCTCTGTCTGTCTGTCTGTCTTTCTTTCTGCCTGCCTGCCTTCCTGCCTGCCTGCCTGCCTTTCTTTCTGCCTGCCTTTCTGCCTGCCTGCCTGCCTGCCTGCCTTTCTTTCTGTCTTTCTGTCTGTCTTTCTGTCTGTCTTTCTGTCTGTCTTTCTTTCTGTCTTTCTTTGTCTGTTCTGTCTGTCTTCTGTCTGTTCTGTCTTTCTGTCTGTCTGTTTCTGTCTGTCTGTCTGTCTGTCTTTCATCTTCTGTCTGTCTGTCTGTCTTCTGTCTGTCTGTCTGTCTTTCTTTCTGTCTGTCTGTCTGTCGGTCTTTCTTCTTCTTCTTCTGCATGGAAGGATCTCAGAATAATTAAGAATATTTATCGGAATGAAATTGCAGCTTTTGAAATGGGAAATAGAATGGCCACATATGAACAGTTCAAACAAGGAATAAGAGAGGAATGTATTTGTCACCTGACCTTTTCTCCTTTTATAGCGAGATGATATTGAGAGCGATCAAAGATAAATACGGAATCAGTATAAACAACGTAACGACACGGTATTGATAGCTGTAAATACAAATGATCTGCACCGGTTACTGGACACAGTAGTGGGCGAGAGCGCAAAAAAATGGGTATGTCTGTCAGTATGAAGAAAACGGAATTAATAGTTACATCAAGCAAAAGAATATCACCACAGTGTGCTATTGGAATAGAAAGTAAAAAAAAAAAAATTATTACAAGTGGGTACATTCAAACATATGGGTACAATCATAAGATCAAACGGAAGATGTGGGTTAGGAATTAGGAGCAGAATCGGCCAGGCTAAGGCTGCATTTCACAAAATGAAAACATCTTGTGTAACAGATCCCTTTATTTGGATGCCCTGGAAAGAGAGAACTAAAATGTTGTTTAGAACCTATATTGCTGTAGGGCAGTGAAACATGGAATGTGAATGTACAAATTAGAAAGAACTTGGAGGCTACGTAGAAGTGGTTTTTCACAGGTATGTTAAGAATGCCATAGGATGCCGCAGTTACTAACGATGATTGCTCAAAGGAAGCTGATAAAGGAAGAACAGTATACACGGCTACATGGAAAAGATAAGCACTGTTCTTTGATCATGTAATGAGGGGGAGGCTTTAGAGATTATTGTGACGATTAGGAAGATCAACGGTAGAAGAGGGAGAGGCAGACCGAGAGAAATGATGACGGATGGATTAGGACGATGTCACGGAGGGATATCATCAGTGGAACTGATTCAGAGAACAAGGGACCGAGATCTGTGGAGATGCATGAACGCCTACGCCAGCCGGCAGAGTACGTGATGATGAGGTTGATATTCAAGAAATCTGGCTGTCCCAATGATCACTACTAGTTTTATATTGCCACTTTGCCACGATTATTTCTTCACGCTGGCTATTCCGCCAAGCCCTACTGTTACTTACAGATTTAACCGAACTGACAAAAAAATACCAGTTTTAGTTCCGATTTCGTCGAGATAAATACCAACTACTTCTATCAGGAAGGAATCAGGAGTAAATGTTTTTTACCTGTTTCCAACAGAATATAATTAGAGCCATTTCACAATTAGCAATTTTAGGTCATTCTTGTCCTTCGTGATGGTTCTTAAGTCTTTTTTTAATTTACACGGCTTGTTTGCGTCCAGCTAATTTCCGAGTTTGCAGGCAATTTGGTAAGAGATGGTTGTAATTTCTGAACCAAACAGATTTCTAGTTGGCTGTTTGATTGTCTGGCAATTCTGACGTTCACTTTGTCACAATTATAAAGTTGTATATAAAGTTGTTAGGTTTGGATGTAATCGCTGTCTAACGGTGAGTTGTAAAGCGTGGTATTGCTATCATTACTATAGGATTTATTATTATGAAGTCGCTGTAGCCTTACTGTAATGGAATGTCAAAACAAATGGACAGTAGAAAAACATAAGTACTGGTGATTTAAAAACAACCCCCCCAAAAAAAAAAACTGACCCTTCAAAATGCAAAATCAAAGTAAATGGGTTAAACCTCAAGCAAGTTCCTATGTAACTGGGTACTCTGATAACATCAGCAAGAAGATGTATTAAAGAAGTTAAATGTAGAATAGCTCATGAAATAAAAATGAATAAATAATAAATTATTTCACTAAGTAACGAATATTTTATGTAGTCTTTCTTTGTCAGTTGAGGCGAGAGTAGTCATACTATCCTGATATATAACATTACCTAACATAACCTTTGACCCATTAGGGTCGTGGAGGTGTAATGATAGAAGCACTAGCACATAAAACCGGCGATCTTTCTCTGTCTTCCGTTTGATGAATAAGTGTATGATAACTTAGTCCTGTCCATTTCTTGATGTTGTCATTCGAGGTTCTTCTTTGCCCTCCTCTTGTTTCAATACCACCCCCTCCCCAATGTTCCTTAAAGTACAGTCTTTGCAATCGAATCATTTCTCACCGCGTGCCCACACCAAGCTAGCTTGTGACGCTTCACCACTGCCAAGAGAGGCTCCTCATGTCCCGTAAATTTGTATATTTTGTCTCTGGCATATTTATCAGTTTTGTGTTCTAAATAACTAATTTGTCAAATGCGTCTGTAACAATTACATGCGAAAGCCTGAATCCTCCTTTCCATTTCCAATGTGAGAGTCCAACTCTCACATCCGGTTAGAGAAAATAGACAATACCGGTGATTTGTAAATATTGACCGTGACAGCCATGCTGATTTCCTCATATACATATATATGCGGACACAAAGAATGCATTGCAAAATTTATTGCCTGGCATATTTCGCTGTATCTTGTCAGGTGCATACTACAGGGTTAAATCCACATATAATGAGGCACAAAATTAATCTTTTGTGTGTGTGTGTGCTGAAATGCATAAGTCACATTGTCAAGTTGCTGTACGTTTATCCTCCATTCATTCAGTAGCATGTCCCTCGCGGAACCTCGCTGCCATAACAACCCACCGGAAAACCTTCCTATCCTGAGCAAGATGTCCTGCGTCTGATACACCCATCTGGAGATCATCTGCCACATCCTGCACCCATCTTCTCCTTGGCCTTCCTCTTCCTCTCTTCCCAGGCATATACCCCTCCATTATTGTTCTCTCTAGACTTCCATGACGTTTCAAGTGACCAAAATATTTCAATTTTCTTTGTTTTATTGTCTTTACTAGCCAACCCTCTTCAATATTCAGCTCTTGAAGTATGGATGCATTTGTTCTTTTCTTTACCCAAGATATTCTTAGAACCTGTCTGTAGCATTTATATTCAAATGCATTTATGCGCTGTTCCGCTTGTTTAGTAAGTGTCCAGGTCTCACAGGCGTATGTTGCAATGGGAAAGATGCATGCTCTTAAAAATCTGACCTTTGTAATTCTATCTGTACAATTCCATAATTTATTCAGTTGTTTTAGTCTTTGAAGAGCAATTGATAGTCGCCGTCTAATTTCTTTCATTGTGTCACCATTGTTGGTAACCAGTGACCCAAGATATTCGAAATTTTCCACCACTTCCAATCTTTCCTCATTAACATATATTTCCTTCTCCATGGCAGTTTTGTTTGTATGCATTATCTTTGTTTTTGCTATGTTAAGAAATAAGTTATGATTTTCACTATTTCTTTGGAGTGAGGTTAATAAGTTTTCTAAACCATTTTGTGATGTTGATAGTAATACTGTATCATCAGCATAACGAATTTCTGGTATTTCATGACCACCGATGTTTAGGGCATCATATTGTTCCTTGTTTATATCATCTCTTACATTTCTCATTATATTTTCGGCGTACAGGTTGAACAAATACGGTGACAGCACACATCCCTGACGGACTCCTTGCTTGATGCCAAACCAGTCTGATGTCTCTCCATCTATTCTGACTGCTGCTTGTTGGTCTTGATAGAGCATTTTAATGAGCTGCACTATATGTGATGGAAAGCCCATATTCCTCATGATTTCCCAAAGCTTCTGATGTTGTACACATCGTTTATCCTCCAGAAATTCAAAACCAGTCACGTGATTACCAATGTAACTTCAAAATGATCATGTGATCTTTCTGTTTATATAACATAGGATAGCAAAGCCTTATTGATATAGCTGCAAACACTTTTAGCAATCATGTTTATCGTATTTGCTAATTTTATTTCTACTCATGTACGACTAAACGTCTTAATGGACTAATCAGGTGCCGTCTGCACAATGAAGGTTGACTGCAACGGTCCTCTAATACGATCTCTTACAGATACTCCGTTTTGAACTAACATTACTAGAAATATGGCATTCACCGGTATAAGGAACAGAAAACTATCCGAAGAACAATGATGCCAACAGCGTCCCCATTATGGATCGATAATCACCACAGACTAACCCGTAATTTTCTTGCACATAACGATTACTATCGCACTTGAAATTACCACCAGCCCCGTTATCAGTACCTCAATTATAATTATGGTCACAGCACTACCTCGTCGTTAGTACATGAAGGTGATCATCTAATCTTTGAATTTGTCAGGTATACGTCATGCGCAAAACTGTACAAATTTGGTTGGGTTTACATGTCGTTAAAATCGCTCAGTATGAATGTAATTGTTCATCTTCGTCGTCTTATTGATCTTGTTAATTTTCATACGCCTCAGTTTCTTCATTATAAATTCCATCAACTTTTTTTTCGGTTTCTTTTTACAACTGTTTCTCTGTTTCTCTGCTTCTCTCATATTACTATTTGTAATCAATTTAATTTTTCCTTTTCTCACACCTTGCTTATTTTAAAATAAATGTAATTCTCTTCCTCTTTGTCTTCGTCTTTTCTCTTCATCGCTGTCTTCATCTTTTCCTAATTTATCATTACTGCACCCACTATGCCTTTCTTTATCATCGTCTTCAAATGTTCCTTACCTTTTCTTTCAAACTTTCCCTCTCTTCTACTGCCTTTTCTTCCCTTTATTCGTGCGTCTTTTACAATTTCTTTCTAATATTTTTCATTTTCCTTGGCGTTGTTTCATCTTCATCTTTCTCACGTTCCTTGTCCTATTTAACATCTTTCACCTCTCATTCTTATTCTTCATTTTTTTTCTCCACCATCTTCGCCTTATCCTCGTCCTCCTCGTCGTCTTTCACAGCTTAGTCTTCATTTTTAATCTACTAATCTTCTTAGTCTACTCATCATTGCGCTTCACCCCTTCTGTACCGAAATAGACTTCGCCTGACTGCTCATTCACACTCACGACCATAATTTTTAGACCATCTTTGCAGTGTCTGTTCCATGTCCACTGTCTAGTCCAGTATGTTTACCTAAGCACTACTTGACACTAGACGAGTGCTGTGTGCATCGTTGGTACTGACATGCATTTGATTCTGCGAGCAAGCTGAAGACACCTAAATCTAACTTGTAAATCACGTATATTTATTCTTTATAGTTTTGGCGTGTACCCCCCCCCCCCCCCACACCTCCCTAGTGAGGTCAAGGGACCCAGTAGGTTTGGCGGGGCGGGGGATTGGAGGGAGAGGGGAGAGGGGGAGAGAACACAAAATACCTTGCATATAGTACCAGACGACTAGTTAAGTTGATGTAATATGATGCGTTGCGGCTAAAGGTGCACTTTTCACAGTTTAACTGGTACCATCGGAACTGGAACTCTTGGCATGCTGCTGAAGATGGGGAAGGAGCACTTGTGGGAGTGTCCCGAGGGCTGTCATTCGATTCTAAAAGCAGCGTGTCTCAGTCTAGCTTCAGACACCACAAATTGACAGCCACCCGTCTCAAGAGCGAACAAAGAATTATATAATAATAAAAATAATAATAATAATAATAATATTAATAATATTAGTATTAATAATAATAATAATAATAATAATAATAATAATAAGCGGTGCGGTGTTTCCGTCACAGGCTTGAGGTACAGGTTCCGGTTAAGGTGAGGTGAGCGACTTCATTGTCCCGGGTTTTATGCCATATGGCTCAGTCTTTGTCCGCAGAACAGCTAGCTGCCTGCAGACATCGGCGCACAGAGCACGATCTCCGCAGCTCCGGCGAAGATCCCGAGCGATCTTTGTAAAGACTGCACTCGTGAACTGAATGGCGCCGCCATGAAACGAACCCACGACCTTCAGAGCGCAAGGCAAACTGCTTGGTCACTTCTTCATGGAGAAGACCCAATACTTGAGGACAATTTAGGTCCCTTGTGATGTGTATACGGATGTTCTTTTAACCTCACCACGGGCGCCAGGAAGCTTTCTGTTGCTTTTACGGATTCTCCTGCAAGACTCCAGCGACATGTCCGCGTCTTGCGCCACGAATAATGGGCTGTATCGGCCTGAAAGCAGCTACCAGATGATCTCGGAGTTGCTCCTAGAGATGCATCTCCAGAAATCCTTTGGCTTTCGCCAGCCCACCCGTAATGCATGTCAGAGAACGTCTGTCGAAAACTCATTCGGGACATGAGTGAAGCCCACTGGCCGTATATTCTACTATATAGCACATCTAGGTTTAAACGTCTGGCGACTTACGGAATTGCTGTTTAGATTCAATTGTCCGATCGTTCTACAGCACAGCCGAAACGTTTTAGATGTCCGTCAATTAAATGTTCCGCTGTGTGAGAAGCAAGGTTTCAGAAGTCCGATCGTTTCATGATATACTTTGTAACAGACACGGTTCAGAAGTTCGATCGTTTCATGACATACTTTGTAACAGACAAGGTTCAGAAGTCCGATCGTTTCATGACATACTGTGTAACAGACAAGGTTCAGAAGTCCGATCGTTTCATGACATACTGTGTAACAGACAAGGTTCAAAAGTTCGAACGTTTCATGACATACTGTGTAACAGACAAGGTTCAGAAGTCTGATCGTTTCACGACATACTATGTAAGAGACACGGTTCAGAGGTCCAATCGTTTTATGACATTCTGTGTAACAGACACGGTTCAGTTGTTCGATCGTTTCATGACATATTGTGTAACAGACACGGTTCAGTTGTTCGATCGTTTCATGACATATTGTGTGACAGACACGGTTCAGAAGTTCAATCTCTTAATGACATACTGTGTAACAGACACGGTTCAGAAGTCAGATCGTTTCATGACATATTGTCTGACAGACACGGTTCAGAAGTTCGATTGTTTTATGACACACTGTGTAACAGACACGGTTCAGTTGTTTGATTGTCCCTATATGTGACAAAAAAGTTTCTATTGTCCAACCGTCAATTGTCTTAATGTGTGATAGAAAGGTTCAACCATCCGCCATCATTCGCCCAAGTCGCCTGGAATGTCGGGACCATAAGATGAAGCCAGATCTTTTCTATACTGCTGTGCTAAGTGTTCTAATGCAACTACATTCAAGGTATCTAAAGTGCTAAGGAAAATGTTGCTCATCTGTGTGGTCATCATAGTCTCGAATTTGTAGGGTGATCTCTGAAGGGCGAAGCCCATGAAAAGTGGGAATCTCAACATAAACACTCAAGTGCAGGCCGTGAAGATTAGTTGACGAGTCCAGAAGCAGTGCATCGTGTTTCGGCTCTGAGTTTATAGATGCCTCCTCAGGTGACGGGAAATGCCCACCCTTGATATCCAGTTACTCTGAGAGAGGCTGCCCTCAACGGGTTCTCTGGTGCCAACTCCTGTGAATAAAATAGTAAATGGGACACTACAAAAAATTGTGTGGTGTTCTATGAAACCAGCTAATCGGATACACACATGACCCACGAAGTCGGATGCGTCGACCAAACAGAACCAACAAGGCAGCTATTCTGTAAACAGATACACCCTGGCGAACGGTGAAGAAGAAGAAGAAGAGGAAGAAGAAGAAGAAGAAGAAGAAAGAAGGAAGAAGAAGGAGGAGGAGGACGAGTAGGAGGACGAGGAGGAGGACGAGGAGGAGGACGAGGAGGAGAAGAAAAAGAAGAAGGAAGAAGGAAGAAGGAAGAAGAAGGAGGACGAGGAGGAGGGCGAGTAGGAGGACGAGGAGGAGGACGAGGAGGAGGACGAGGAGGAGGACGAGGAGGAGGACGAGGAGGAGGACGACGAGGAGGACGACGAGGAGGAGGAGGACGAGGAGGAGGAGGACGAGGAGGAGGAGGACGAGGAGGAGGACGACGAGGAGGAGGAGGACGAGGAGGAGGAGGACGAGGAGGAGGAGGACGAGGAGGAGGAGGACGAGGAGGAGGACGAGGAGGAGGACGAGGAGGAGGACGAGGAGGAGGACGAGGAGGAGGACGAGGAGGAGGACGAGGAGGAGGACGAGGAGGAGGACGAGGAGGAGGACGAGGAGGAGAAGAAGACGAAGAAGACGAAGAAGACGAAGAAGACGAAGAAGACGAAGAAGACGAAGAAGACGAAGAAGACGAAGAAGACGAAGAAGAAGAGGAAGAAGAGGAAGAAGGAGAAGAAGAGGAAGAAGGAGAAAAGAATCAACAAGATGAAGAAAAAAGAAGAAGAATTGACAAAAAAGAGGTAAATTAGGAGTATAGAACGAAATCAAAAATAGGAAGAGACAAAAAGAAACAAAATATAAAAAAAGGGGGGACAAGATGGAGACGAAGGATAAAGAGGAAAATAAAGGGATAAAGAGAAGGATAGGAAAAAGAAGCAGTAGTAGATAATGGTCATGATCATGATGATGATAATGATGAAGTTGATGATAATGGTGATAATGATGATGATAATGATGATGCTGATAATGATGATGACAATGATGAGGATGATGGTGATAATAACGATGATGATGGTGCTATAGATGATAAAGAGAAGAAGGAAGAGAACGTTTATGAAGATAATTGACTCATTAAATGTGGAAACTTCAAATAATTCCGCCGCCCATTCAGTAACCATCGGGCTCACGGATGGCCGGACTGACGAACAAAAACATCTATTTTATCAGCCATTATTTATCCACTCAGACAGTATTTCCCTCGACAAAGAAGCATAACTCTGCGGCAAAACTGAAAATATGGAAATACGATTGTAACTAGAGTAATTCCATCAAACGCTATGAATGCTTGTTACAGGGTAGCTATATTTGGATAGAGCGATGGCAACGCGATACTTTCCGCATCTGTCGTGTGTCCACTAATGGAGCATAGGCCCTCTATAACTCACGACGATATCCTTCCTTAGCACTATCTCGTGCAGCTTTATCCACGCCTAGCCGGTATTGTCCATTACTGTAGTTATGTTATGTTATGACAATCGACTTCTCTGCACATTGGGCATTCTCATGCGTGTTCAGTCCTCCAATTCTTCTACTAATTGTTCCCATGAGAAGTTGGTTATAATGTCTCGGCCTCGAAGGAGGTATAGACGTGCTAGCCCATGCTTTACTCCCATATCACGCAATCGTGTTAGTGAAAGAGATTCGTCATTATCCACAAGCCCAGTCCGTACAGAGTTGACGATATCTGCTGTGTCCATGCTTCTTCCCACATGCGTTGGTGCATTGCTTGCCAGTTGGTCCGCTCGCTCATTACCCTTTACGCCCACATGACCAGGTGTGTAGACCAGGTGAGTGAGGATAAGTGGGATCTTTAAATGCTAATTAATTGTAGTAACATACGGATGCGAGTCATGGACTATCTTGCAACTGTCACAAACCTCTGGTATGACCTTGCCGGTCCGTGGCTCGCTAACTAGGCCTATGACAGACAGCCTAACCTACAACACACACTGAACCCGAACGCACACAGAGCACACAAGACAATCTTTATTGGAAGTACAGGTAATACATAGACAGTTGACTTCCCGCCGTGTGGCCACCTATTGCCTGGACCCTCTGGCTGGACGGGCTTTACAATCGCCCCGTCCCCAGTACGTGCGACAGGCAATATTCTGGTGTACAAACCACAATCCGGCAGGATACGCTCTCTTCTATCGCCACGCTGACCCAATCAAACTGTCACAGTCTCTGTCTTAGTGCAGGGTCAGAGTGTCCAGGTTAGCCACTCTCTCACAGCACATATACATAAATACTCTACACAAGAACTATCCTATCCTAACACAAAACTGTACATCAACTATCCAGTCACTAACAGAAATATATCCTAACTTTAATACTATAACATAAACTATCCAGTCACTAAACGTCCTCTCTTCCTGACTGACGCACACCGAATGTCCCTTCTTCCTTCTACCTCGTGTCTCTTAACCCCGTTCACCAGCTCAGTCCCAAAAGCAGTCATCGTGTTACTACAACACAGTTCAGGCTTTCTTGCTTTATCCTGAGCGCTGGTTTCGCCGTGCGATCACAGAACGGACTTGACCAGTGACGGCCCTGACCTCTGTGTCAACCCTGGGCGCACACCTTACTGGTACACTGACTGTACTTAATAGGGTTGTGACATTCACCCTTCCTCTGA
>CAJHNH020004317.1:40000-42570 GCA_905116865.2 Candidula unifasciata | reverse complement strand
TGATGATGATGTTGAGTCCTAAACGCGTTCATAATTGTAATATAATTATACATTTAAAGTAATGTTGTCCCGTTTTCCTAATTTAATAGAAAAAAAAATTTTATAATAGTAATAAGAAGAACAAGTTTCAAGTACCGACATCACAGAACTCGGGACGTTCCCATAAGCATTACGACCCAATCTTCAGCAGCCACCAAAGAGTTTCAATGGCGTTGAAAAGGGTCCTTTAGTAGGTGACCTAGTTTGCGGACAGGAATGAAAACAAAAGTATAGGGTCAACGACCTAGTGCCGGTTCCTCCACTTGTGAAATAACTCGGTCAGGTCATGCTATACTCCCGTATGGTAAAGTAAAGGACCCTTTTCCCCGCCTTGATGTGTATTGGGCATATAGGGCTAGACCTATATTTTATAAACCAATCAGCACTAGGTTGGGGATATGGTCAACGTCGACCGCCCCTACTTCCCAGGACATTACCTGGTATCCATATAACGCTGGGTCGACCTAAATTAGGAGAGAAGGCCATTTCTGGAAGAAAAACACGTTCGGTTTTGCCAGGAACACAACCCACGACCTACGGATTCACAGGCGAGCGTTTAGCCGCTGCACCACGGCAGCTCCCACGCCTGTGTTGCACTTGTAGCCTGGAACCTGAGGATTTAGGGCACACTGTTAGTTCAGTCGATCCTGAGTGTGCCGGTTAGGATTTTATTTTATCCCCAACAAAACAAGAATCCATCCCCTAACCAAAAATTCGAAACAGCGCCTCCACAACGAAAGCCAACGTTCTTAACGCTCGACCAGATAGATGTCTTTGGAGCAATGGAAGTAATCACCGCCATCATTTTAAATAACTTTATGTGCTTTGCAAAATGGAACTAGGAAATCGTGTACCTTCGAAGATCTCGCTACCTGATATTCTAGGGTATTTCTTTCGCCGCTTCACTCTTGTGTATGTGTGAGTGTTGTGTCTGTGCGATGTCCATTGTGTCTGTGTGGGTGTGTGCCGTGTCTGTTGGGGTGTGTGCTGTGTTTGTGTGATTGCTGTGTCTGTTTATACAGGGTTTGTGTGAGTGTTGTGTTTGTCTGTACTGCGTTTGTGTGAGTGCTGTGTCTGTTTGTACTGCGTTTGTGTGGGTGTTTTCTTTGCATGAGTGTGGTGTCGGTGAGTGAAGTATCTGTGTAAACGTTGGGTAAGTGAAGAGCGTTGTGTGTGGTGGGTTTGTGAGCGTTGTGTTTGTGGGGGAGGGGAATGAGTGAGGAGTCTAGGTGTGCTGTGTGTGTGTGTGTGTGGGGGGGGGGGGGGGTATTCTGACTGTGTATTGTGTCGGTTGTAGTCAGTGAGTGTGCTTACCTGTGAGTATGTGATATGTCAATGAGTGTGTGTTGTGTCTAGGAGCGTGTGTGTGTGTCTGTAAGTTATGCCTGTGAGTTTTGTGTGTGTAAGTGTTGCGTGTGTAACTGTTGTGTGTGTGAGTGTTGTGTCTGTGTGTAGATGCTGTGATTGTGTGTCTTTTTATCTGTGTCTGTGTTGAGTCTGTATTTATGTGTCACCTGTGTGTGTGTCTTCTATCTGTGATTGTTTATGTTGTGAGTGAATCATTGATGTGTGGCCCTCTGGGTGTGTGAGAGTGATGTGTGTGTGTGTGTGCTTGTGTGTGTCTTTGATGTGTATGTATTTTTGCATATATATTTGAAGATACGAATCTGTCATCCATGCCTTTGTAACTTTAATTTACATTCATACAATGAACTTTGACATATGAACATAAAATGCTTGATATAAAAAATAAGATTAATTCTTAGAGGGGCCCACTATAGGACGGGCCTACGTGCCCAGTTTATAACCCTTTGAAAATAACGTTTGTCCGTTCGTACTTTTTCTTCTGCTGCTGCTGCTACTCCTCCTTATCCCATCTTCTTCTTCTTCTTCTTCTTCTTCTTCTTCTTCTTCTTCTTCTTCTTCTTCTTCTTCTTCTTCTTCTTCTTCTTCTTCTTCTTCTTCTTCTTTTTCTGCTACAGCTGCTTTTGCTGCTGCTGTTGCTGTTTCTTCGTCTACTACTACTACTACTACTACTACTACTACTACTACTACTACTACTACTACTACTACTACTACTACTACTACTACTACTACTACTACTACTACTACTACTACTACTACTACTACTACTACTACTACTACTACAAAAACAACAACTACTGCTGCTACTAATACTACTACTACTACTACTACTGCTGCTGCTGCTGCTGCTGCTGTTGCTGCTCCTCCTGCTGCTGCTGCTCCAATACTACTACTACTACTACTACTACTACTACTACTACTACTACTACTACTACTGCTGCTGCTGCTACTGCTGCTACTACTACTACTCCTACTACTCCTACTACTCCTCCTCCTCCTACTACTACTACTACTACTACTACTACTACTACTACTACTACTACTACTACTCCTACTACTACTACTGCTGCTGCTACTACTACTACTACTACTGCTGCTGCTACTACTACTACTACTACTACTACTACTACTACTACTACTACTACTACTACTACTACTACTACTAC
>CAJHNH020004317.1:0-35000 GCA_905116865.2 Candidula unifasciata | reverse complement strand
GATTGTCCCCATCTCACGCACAATAAATACGAACTTTCACCAGCAACAACAACAACAAAACCATAGGGTGTGGGATGTGTATTAGAGTGAGCTGTAACCGATTATCTCGGGTCACTTAGACACCCCCCCCCCCCCCCCGGCGTCCCTCCCTCTCCCCCCAATTGCCTTCCCGAAAAAAGAGTTAGTGTCGCAAATCCCCACTTCCCCATCAGGCCAGCTTCCATAATTGTGTAAGGAGACTAAATGTCGATCTTTAATTATCTATAGAACATTCTCTTTAAAAGCTTTTGTTTATTTATTACATATTTTTTGAGTATTATTAAAATATTATATTTAGTGACCATTCTTCGCATTATTATTATTATTATTATTATTATCTATATATATATAAAAATCAATGTTTGTGTGTTTGTTTGGTCTCTATAGACTCGGAAACTACTGAACCGATTTAGCTGAAATTTTCAGGATATGTTTGTTGTGATACCGGATTTTGAACCGTCGTGGTCTGAAATGCAACCTGTCACTGTTAGAGATAGGTGACCACAATTTATGCCAAAATATACGCAACTAATATTTATAACTTTAGTGATTTCTAATTATAGCCACGTTAGTAATTGCGCATGCGCCGTATTTACCATTCGCCGGCGAGTTACGTGCAGCCAACGCCTTCTCTAATACTAATACATAGAGTAGGTCGTGGTAAAGCAAACAAGACTATCTCTATATTTGCCACAATAACCATATTAAACACGATTTCTATTTTCTCTTTTTTTTTCAAACAACCTTCGATTGGGGGGGGGGGGGGGGGCAATCGAGGACTATCTCGACGTCGGCGCAGACAGTGACTGCGACATTAACTTCATTAACCGTGTTAGACACGTGCGATTTCTATTTCATTAATATATCTGGAGTATCTGTCTACGAGAAAACAATTGCCTGCGGTTTTGAATTGTGTTTTAATCGCGACACAGTGGTAGGGACACATATGTCTAATAGTTGTGTTCTCTTTTCGTTTTTCCGATTAAGTGGCTGCTTGGTCGAATGGTTAGAACACTGGGTTCAAGTGCGGTAGACCTGGGTTCGAATCCGCAGTAGTTAAATTTTTTTCCCCCCGGACTAAAATAATATCCTTATCTGCTCTGTCGTGGTGACAGCACTAGCCATGTTGCCTTAATATTAAAAAAAAAAAAAGAAAAAAAAAAACAAGTAAATGGGTAAACCATTTGATAATTAAATTTGACCATTTCGCATACTTATAATTGCATTGTTAAACTTTCCGATTGCATGGTTACGCTGAAATTTTATAGATTTTCATTTATTTTCATTTAGATTTAGTTATTTCATCTGTGTTGGAATTTTAAGCTGTGCTGTTTACAATGGCGTTCATTTCCTAATTATGGTGTTTTGTTCCTGTGTTCATTTGCTTTTCAAGTGTTTTTTGTTTTTTTAGCCCTATTCACTATCTTTTACAATTCCTGCTCCTTATTTTAGTCCAGATGGACAGGGATGTCAATGTCAGTTACAGCAACAACAAAATATCGCCAGTTAGTGATTTTCAAATCCTTCGAAGAGGGAGAGAGCAGTAGTCGGTGGAAGAGGGGAGAGGAGGGGGGTAATGACTTATATTTAAGAGAACTTAAAGAGCTTTACACGTGATTTTCAAGTTCTTATTACCTAATTTGTTTATATTTTACTAACGCTACCTCCGCTTTTCTATTTTTTACGACTTACTTTGTTATTTACAAGTACAGTTGTAGCTTTACTTCCGTCTCCTATAAAAATACAAACAGCTTTAGCATGTGATAACCAAATAACCACTTTTGTTACCGTGCTAATAACACCATTTAAACGACCACTAATATAAAGACACAATTATATGGTGCGTGTTCTAAAGTTGGAAAACCAGACTATCTATCTATATATCTATATATGTATAAAAATCAATGTTTGTGTGTTTGTTTGGTCTCTATAGACTCGGAAACTAGAGATAGGTGACCACAATTTATGCCAAAATATACGCAACTAATATTTATAACTTTAGTGATTTCTAATTATAGCTACGTTAGTAATTGCGCATGCGCCGCCGTAGTCAGAACGCAAGGCTTCCGCCATTCGCCGGCGAGTTACGTGAAGCCAACGCCTTAATACATAGAGTAGGTCGAGGTACCGCAAACAAGACTATCTCTATATTTGCCACAATAACCATATTAAACACGATTTCTATTTTCTGTTTTTTTTTTTCAAACAACCTTCGATGGGGAAGGGGGGGGGGGCAATCAAGGACTATCTCGATGTCGGCGCAGACATTGACTGCGTCATTAACTTCATTATACAGGTGCGATTTCCATTGTCTTTCTTTTCTAAAAACCTTTGATGAGGGAGAGGGTACTAGGTGGATTTAGTTGTGGGGGTGGGGGTGGGGGGGGGGAATCAAAGACTATCTCAAATTACGCCACAGCAACGCGTGGCCGGGTACAGCTAGTTATTATTATTATTATTATTATGTAATTAAACTAGTATATACCCCTTATACACACCCCACCCCACCCCCTTTTTTGGCCAAGAAAATATGTGAACCAGAGAGGGTGAGCGTGTTGGGGGTGAGGGTGAGCGTGTTGGGGGCACGCTCCCCCCCCCCCTATTTTATATACTTTGGTGGGCGTTTTATTTGTCCATATGGTGTGGTGTGTGAGTCTGTTTGTTTGTTTGTTTGTTTTTGTTTGTTTGTTTGTTTGTTTGTTTGTATCTGTGTTTAATTATTTATGTATAGTCTATTTGACTAAATCTTGAGTTATCGGCATCCCAAGTTCTTTCATAAACTCCCTCTCTATCTCCTTCTCTCTTTCCCAATATATCAGTCTATCTATCTGTCAGTCTCTCTGTCTGGTGTAAGTGTGTGTGGGGGTATTTTCTTTGCATACATATTATCGTTGCTTATATTCGTCTTATAAATGCTTTCACAGACTTTCTCTCTCTCTCTCTCTCTCTCTCTCTCTTTCTCTCTCGGTCTCTTGTCTGTCTGTCAGTCTGTCTGTCTTCATTTCTCTCTCTTTCTCTGTGTGTGTGTGTCTCTTTGTCTGTCCGTCTGTCTTCCTCTCTCTCTCTCTCTCTCTCTCTCTCTCTCTTTCTCTGTGTCTCTTGTCTGTCTGTCTTCCTCTCTCTCTCTCTCTCTCTCTCTCTCTCTCTCTGTCTCCTGCATGTCTTCTCTCTCTCTCTATCTCTCTCTCTATCTCTCTCTATCTCTCCCTCTCTACGTGCTAGTGTTGAAAGTTAACTGTAGCGTTGACAAACTTTTCAATAGTTACCCCATCCATCCCTACCCACAGGCAACTCTTGTTTACTACAAATTCTCTTTGTGAGCAATCCTGGCCTGATTTCTCAGCCACGCAAGGTTCACGTGACCAAATCGGTTTGCGACCCAATTTTCTCTCTCTCTCTCTCTCTCTCTCTCTCTCTCTCTCTCTCTCTCTCTCTCTCTCTCTCTCTCACTCTCTCTCACAGACTCTCTCTCCTCTCCCCCCCCCTCTCTCTCTCTCAACACACACTCTCTCTCACCCTCTTTCTCTCACACACACTCTCTCTCCCCCTTCTCTCTCTCTCCCCATTTTCAACCTCTGCTCTTTGTTCCTGTCCATATTCCCTTACAGATTCCTAGTATAATCGTCTTTCGTATTTTGTAGATTAGATATCGTAAACATTTATAGTTGCCAGGTTGGAGGCACATTGCACAATTAAATAGAAGTAATTTAAACAGCAATATTTTGTTCAACCCATCCTGGTTTTATTCGGAATATATAGAGGTTTTTCCCTGTTTCAGTACTGGATATGCATGACTATCAATTATATTTTGTTATTCATTATTGCACAGCTTATAAAGTAATTGTGTAGGGTTTTACGAGTATAGATGGTTAATTTGAATATTTGTTTAAGTCTTACGTGTCCTTTCAAACAATTATCAAAATATAGTGTTTAGTCTATTTTTGCGGATAAAAAAGTAAATAAAAGGACCCTTTTCCACGCATTTAGGCGTATAGGGCATACAAGGCTAGACCTATATTTGTAATAACCAATCGACATAAAATGGGTGATGTGGTCAGATTAACGCCGGCCGCATTTACTTCCCAGGACTGCACTTGGTACCCACTCATGGCTGGGTCGACCTGGGAGTCAAGGTCATTTTTGAAAAACGTCCGGCTCCGCCAGAAAGCGGACCTTCCGATCCGCACGCGAGCGTGCTTCCATCTCTGTGGATAAGTTACATGGAATTGCAAAGTCTGTCTCTTATTATGACCGATAGAACATACGCTACATCTGGTCCCAGTTAGCTTCTCCTATACATTTTCATTATTCACCTTACAAAATAAATCAGCCAGTGCCATCTCCTCACTGAAGGTTGGCTGTTATGGATCTTTGTCACTCTTGTCTTATCGTAGTTGTATACTTTCTGAAACTGTGATTCATCCATCTCTTGAATTTATACTCACAGTTGTATCGCTGTCAACAGCTTGCCTTTGACTTTCCCTCTAGTATGGTATTTAAAAGTGTTGTCTCCTAATCTGACGAAATGTTTCACTTCCTACTTTTTAATTCTTTGAAACAGGCATGTCAAATCGAGAGCCCGTGGGCCACCTGCGGCCCTTTGCAAGCACACCTGCGGCCTTTTGCAAGCACACCTGTGGCCTTTTGCAAGCACGCTTGCGGCCCTTTGCAAGCAAGAGATTCGTCATTTTCCACTAGCCCAGTCCTACAGAGTTGATGATATCTGCTCTGTCCGTGCTTCTTCCCACATGCGTTGGTGCAGTGCTTGCCAGTTGGTCCGCTCGCTCATAAGCCTTTTTCTTGCCAGCATGAATAGAATATAGGTCTAGCTGTATTCTCCCAGTTCGCCTGATGGCGTGAGAAACGCCATCCCTCCCACCGAAAAAAAACTCCCATTTAATGCCTTTATTTTACCACTTTTGCGGTGTAGGCGGAGGAGGGGGTGGTTGTGGGGGAGGGGGGGGTAGTTTGAGCCTGAGGATTTATGGCCGCATGACAAGCACTGTCTCCGATAGAAAAATCTTACCGAGGATTCGAACCTGGGTCCCCCGCTTAAAAGCCCAGCGTGCAAACCGTTCGACCAGCCGCTTCTCAGTGGCATGGAAACGGGTCATTTACTTGAACAGAAACCAATTTCGACTTCTGATTGCTGATTTTCACTATTCGGCCGAATACGAATAGCGGGACCAACTATTCGGCCGAAGACGAATACAAATAGTGTATAGGGTATAAAATATATCTTAAAAACACGCATTTATAATGTCAAATGTACGCTGAACTTTTACTTCACATAAAGTAGCACAGAATAGTAATAATCTTCTTTAGCATTCTGAGCCCTTGGGGTTTACTGCTGCAGATATCGCTCGTCTTCATTCATCTCTCTGGCTGGCCTTATCTTCACAATTTGTGACACCAGTTGTTTGCAGGTCTGGCTGGACATTATCTCTCGAACTTATTCTTTGTCTGCCTCGTGGTCTACCCCCATTTCTCTCTCAGGTGTATACAGTTTTTACTTCTCTGTCATCTGACATTCTTTCAATATGCCCCAACCATTTTAATCTGTTAGCTCTCATGATGCCAGTGATCAATGGTGATTTAAACAGATTATGTGTTACGTTGTTGCTTCTGACTCTCCATTCCCCACTGTTAGCATCTTTGATGGGTCCAAAGATTTGTCGTAGAACTGTTTTCGAATACCTGTAATAAGGCCTCATCTCTTTTATTTCTGCTTCAAGTTTTAGAGCCAAATAAAACGACTGGTCTTTTCAACGTTTTATATATTTAGATCTTGGTGTTGCGAGACAGACACTTTGACTTTAGCAAATGTTGAAGGGCATTGAACACTTTATTTCTAGATTGTATTGTAGATTGTTTTTCTGCTCTCAGCATGTTGGGACAGTTGAAGTTTGCACCCAACTACTTATATGTTTCCGTTCGTTTGATTTTCATATTATCGAATTGCATGTGGCCGGAGTTTATATTCTTTCCATGTCTAGTTAGTATTCTTACGGAATTGTAAAGATTTAAAAACATGTTATGTTTTGCATCCTTCAGTCAGTCTGTGGTAACTAATAACTAGGATTGAAAGAATCCTAAGTATTATAACAAGTAATTAAACTTGGAAATTGTCACTGACAGCTTAGTTAATGCAGGACAGCTGCATTAGCTTTCAACAAAACAAATCGTTCCATGTTGTCAGCATTAAGGCAGTGTATGCAGAAGCGGGTGTAAGGTAACTACTATTCGTAATCGGCCCGACAACTACTATTCGGCCGAATACCGAATAGTCAATAGGTCCACTATTCGGCCCCGAACCAAATACGAAGCGAATATTCGGTACAGCCCTACTGGAAACTAAAGGTGACTGGAGCTGTATTGATCACATCACCCACCAAGTGCCGATTGGTCTATAAAATATAGGTCTAGCCCTATATGTCCTATACGCCTAAAGGCGTGGAAAAGGGTCCTTTACTTTTTTACTATATGTACAGTACGCCCAAAATCGTGGACAAGAATCCTTTACTTATGTTGCATTAAATATTAAGTGAGGCCATCTGTTGCTGCTTTCATCTTAAGACCAGTTAACAGACAATAAATGCTGATAGTCGGTGATGTCCTGACAAGTATGTGTATCTACACTGTGGTAGAGATTTATCCCCACCAAAAGCCGGTCTAAATGGTCACTGTTCTGAGTTGTGGAAAATTTGTTGCTTATGCCAGAAGGTGGCTGTTGCATTTTTGCTTCATTTGTAGACTGAAACGATATAGTTTCGTCGCCCAGCTTCTGAGTTGAGTGCATGGCGTGATACTTTGAGCTGCGGATTTCATTTAGAATGTTTTTTAACTGTGACCAACGTGGTGGTGTGAATTGTAGATTCAGAAAATGGCGCGATGCCAGTTGTTGCAATATTAATGGTGCCAAAATGTGATTAATATTGATCGAGTGTGCTGATCTGTTGGTGACTTCTATTCGATGATGAACTGCATTTCTAATGTCGGACTGTTTGTGTTAGCACTTCGGATGGCTACCGTATGCTTTTAATGCGTGTGTATGCTAGTGCATATGCTGAGACAACAGTCTGTCAATCTTTCCACAAGAACTGTGATAAACATTATGTGTGTTTTCGTTGGCACAGGAGCGGAGCAACTATAATGTGACCCGTTTGCTATGAAGCTGTACGGGTGAAAGTTCATGGTTAAAGGAGATTTCCGCTTTAACGGGCATTCAGTCGTTCCGTAATAAAAAAGGAGTTATCTTCGACATCTCCAGTCTCCGTATTCGTTTATATTTATATTTATTCAACGTATCAGCATCATCGCACACGAGTGTAACCCATATGCGCTTCGTTCTTCTTCTAACTCAAGCCTGTGTCTGAGGGTTCTCAGCGCAGTGCACGAACTCTAATGCGCCGGCGAGGATCCAAAAATACTTTGGGTAGTTTTTTAACTCCTAATTTTGCCTGGGCAGCGACGTAAGGCTACTCTTTTGATTTCCAAATGCCAAGAGAGTTTTTACGTGCGCAACAATACACAGTGGCGTCCGCTCTTATTAACCAGAGACCATAGGAAATTACTAGAAGTCCACGTGAAAAAATCCCAACCTTCTCTGGGGTGTGAACACAGGACCTCTAGCACTTAAGGCGGACACCATGCCTCGAGACCACGCAGCCTCTCCCGAAATCATATCACATTTTAATGTATGCAAAGATTACTCAGCATGTAAGTACGTCAATTTTTAAAAGATGTTTTAAGTAGGTTTATCATTCAACCATAATTATTCAACCATGCCGCCCCCATGTGGGATGCAACTTTTCGTTTTTATAGCCACACCATAGCTTTGCCGGGGGTCCTAAAATATAGCCGGACCATAGATTGGGCCTAACGGTTTGAACGGGGTTTCTGAGCCCTCTCAACGGGCGATCCTCATCCACTAGGTAGCACTTTGTGTCACCGGGTTTTTCTCGCTTTGAATGATGTGCTGGTGGGGTACAGCCTATATACATACATACATTCAACCATAAGTGCAGGCAAGCACAAAATCTGTGTACTTTGCTTGTGCTTCCTGCATTTAGATATAGCCCTACTTGTGTGAATTCTAAAGTACAGCTATCGAAACCCACTGCTATCCTCCGAATAACGGGCAGATATTATGGCGGCCAAAAACACACCCTAACAGGGCCTCAGTCACACGTAAATTGTGCACTTCCAGCTACTTAAATTGCGGAAATCCAGCGACTACCGTCACCGCCGAGAGTATCTCATACGCCGCTACGGGCGGCGTGGATAGATGGCTGGGACTCTTCTGCGTAGCGGCGGTGTAGATCCTTTCGGCGGTGGCAGCAGAAGTTGGCAACTTACATGTGGCTGAGGCCCTGTTAGCGTGTGTTTTTGGCCGCCATAAAATGTGTGTCTATCTGGCCGGCTAGGTCGTGTCCTCTCATTGTGCAGGTTTGGATCTGTCATCTCCTTCTGTGTCTTTAAGGCTTCAGCCCCACTGAACTGGGGCGAGAAGTTCTCACTATAAGAAGACTGGTGAACAAACATCAACTGGGGCGAGTCGTGCTCACCACATGAAGACTGGAGAACCGGCAATGAACTAGGGCGAGCAGTGCTCACTAAAGAAGGCTGGTAAACAAATATCGAACTGGAGCGAGCAGTACTCACTACAAGAAGACTGGTAAACCTACATCTAACTGGCGCCCGCATTGTTTACTACAAGAAGGCTGGTAAACCAGCAATGAACTGGGGCGAGCAGTGCTCGCTACAAGAAGACTGGTGAAACGGCAATGAACTGGGGCGAGCCCTGCTAACTACAAGAAGATTGGTGAACAAACACTAAACTGGAGCGAGCAGTGCTCACTACAAGAAGACTGGTGAACCAACACTGACCTGTGACGAGCAATGCTCAAAACAAGAAGACTGGTAAACCAGCAATGAACTGGGGCGAGCAGTTGCTCACTACAAAAAAGACCGGTGAACGAACATCGAACTTGGGCGAGAGGTGCTCAATACAGGAAGACTGGTAAACCAGCAATGAACAAGGGCGAGCAGTGCTCAGTACACGAGGACTAGTAAACGAACATCGAACTAGAGCGAGCACTACTCACTACAAGAAGACTGGTGAACGAACATCCTACTGGGGCAAGTAGTGCTCACTACAAAAAGGCTGGTAAACGAACATCGAACTGGAGCGAGCAGTGCTTACTACAAGAAGACTGGCGAAACAGCAATTAACTGGGGCGAGCAATGCTCACCACAAGAAGACTGGTGAACCAACATCGAACTCTTACGAGCAATGCTCCCTACAATAAAATTGGTGAACCAGCAATGAAGTGGTGCGAGCAGTGCTCACTACAAAAAGACTGGTGAAGCTACATCGAACTGGAGCGAGCAGTGCTCACTGAAAGAATACTGGTAAACTACATCGAACTTCGGCGAGCAGTGCTCACTACAAAACAGGCTAGTGAACGAACATTGAACTGGGGCGAGCAGTGCTCACTACAAAAAAGGCTAGTGAACGAACATTGAACTGGGGCGAGCCGTGCTCGTTACAAAAAGACTAGTGAACGAACATCGAACTGGGGCGAGCCGTGCTTATTACAAGAAGACTAGTGAACGAACATCGAACTGGGGCGAGCCGTGCTTATTACAAGAAGACTAGTGAACGAACATCGAACTGGAGCGAGCAGGGCTCACTACAAGAAGGCAACCTAACAGAAATAATCACCAGGTTGTACAATGCATTGGGGGAAAAGCGCATAAACGATCCTTACATCTTCCCCCTCCCCACCCTACCCCAACACCTAGCTGAGGTAAATGGTCGAAGAAGAAGAAAAGAAGAAGAAGAAGAAGAAGAAGAAGAAGAAGAAGAAGAAGAAAGAAGAAGAAGAAGAAGAAGAAGAAGAAGAAGAAGAAGAAGAAGAAGAAGAAGAAGAAGAAGAAGAAGAAGAAGAAGAAGAAGAAGAAGAAGAAGAAGAGATTAAGAAGAAGAAGAAGAAGAAGAAGAAGAAGAAGAAGAAGAAGAAGAAGAAGAAGAAGAAGAAGAAGAAGAAGAAGAAGAAGAAGAAGAAGAAGAAGAAGAAGAAGAAGAAGAAGAAGAAGAAGAAAAGAAGAAGAAGAAGAAGAAGGAGAAGAAAGATGATGAAGAAGAAGAAGAAAAAAAGAAGAAGAAGAAGAAGAAGAAGAAGAAGAAGAAGAAGAAGAAGAAGAAGAAGAAGAAGAAGAAGAAGAAGAAGAAGAAGAGAAGAAGAAGAAGAAGAAGAAGAAGAAGATGATGAAGAAGATGATGAAGAAGAAGAAGAAGAAGAAGAAGAAGAAGAAGAAGAAGAAGAAGAAGAAGAAGAAGAAGAAGAAGAAGAAGAAGAAGAAGAAGAAGAAGAAGAAGAAGAAGAAGAAGAAGAAGAAGAAGGAGAGGGAGGAGGAGGAGAAGAAGAAGAAGAAGAAGAAGAAGAAGAAGAAGAAGAAGAAGAAGAAGAAAAGAAGAAGAAGAAGAAGAAGAAGAAGAAGAAGAAAATCGTTGCTACGGAAAGTATCTTATTTAATGTACATGTTGTCCTTTTAAGGATTGAACAGCCCTAAAAGTCTGTGGTTAAGCACCAGCAAGAAGATAAAAATTAGAATTTTGAGAGCATGCATCTTCCCTGTGACTACATATGGATGTGAGTCGTGGACCATCTCTCAGTCCTTAAGAAAGGGAATAGGGGCTTTTGAGCTGAAATGCTATAGAAAGATTATCAGAATATCTTGGACAAAGAAGATGAGAAATATTGAGTGTGAAAGTGCACGAGGTGAGAGAGCAGGCGAGAGAATTGTCAATAGGTCCACTATCCAGACCTGAAGCGAATATTCGGTACAGCTCTACCAAACAGCATATAAAGGAATTTAAAATATTTGACAGCTCTATTTTTTTATGCATTGTTTATCTCTTTCTTTACTAGACTGCGTGTGATACTTTTTACATTAGAATATCTGGGGGAAAGGCGAAAGGAAGATCAAGAAAAAGATAGACAAATAATGTAGCATAAAACTGCTAAAAAAATGAACTAATCCATCACTCAAGCCACACGAGAAGCACCAGACAAATACAGAAAATCACGCACGACAATGGGTTACCACCTGGTAACAGTGAGACGACAAAAGAAGAAGAGAAGGGTTCATCTCTTTATAAAGTAGTCAGTCTCACATGCTGTTGAAACTATTTTTAGCCGTTATTATGTTCTTGCTTTTTCTATTTATGTGTTTGTTGGAAAGTAACAGCACAGTTATGTGTGAATTACTGTAATATAGCACGAATTTGGCCGACTAACCAACATTATTATCTGGCACAACACTGATCCATATACCATTGGCATGGAGAAAGCCGTCTTTTGCTTTTTTCCTTTGTAAAATTAAAAGGTCACGTTTCGTGTTTTTAGCGCATCTGCAATTAGTAACGTAAATTAAACGACCCTTGTCCATGCCTTCAACAGTATTTGGGCATGTAGGGCTAGACCTCTATATTATAAATCAGTCGACACTCGGTATGTCATGTGGTTAGTGTTACGACAATAGCCTCCCCGTGTGGGTATCCAGGGCACTGCTTTTGGGGGCGCAATCGGGGGGGGGGGGTATTAGGGCTAGAATCACTGCTTCTAACGAAGAAGTAGGGTAATTAGGGATGATTCTTTCCAAGCCGGAATGCATCTGCTTGAGAGGCGAGGAACCAACAGTTTGCATACAAATAGGCCAGATCTTTAACACAAATGTGTAAAATATGCAAAGAATCAGGTCACATAGATCCGTGACCGGGTCGCCTATTGGCTCGATTGAAGACGACTTCGTCGCCTGTCGGGCCAGTATTTGGTCTGTCTCCTTTGATCGCCTCGACACTGCGGAAGTACTTTACATGGCTCTTGGTGGTGTGCAATGCTAAGCTTTTTTGTATAGAGCACATAACCTAGTCACAGTTACAGCCTAAAACGCCCTCCTTGGGGATGCGGGTTGAACGTGACGATTTCATTTTTTCCAGCAAAGCGCATACCTCTTAACGACTCGGGTATTAGAAGAAAACGAAGAAAACAGAAGAAGAAGAAGAAGAAGAAGAAGAAGAAGAAGAAGAAGAAGAAGAAGAAGAAGAAGAAGAAGAAGAAGAAGAAGAAGAAGAAGAAGAAGAAGAAGAAGAAGCTGCAGCAGCAGCAAAGCAGCAGAAGCAGCAAAGCAGAAGCAGAAACAGAAGCAGCAGCAGCAAAGCAGCAAAGCAGCAGCAGCAAAGCAGCAAAGCATAAGCAGAAACAGAAGCAGCAGAAGCAGCAGCAGCAGAAGCAGCAGCAGCAGAAGCAGCAGCAGCAGCAGAAGAAGAAGAAGAAGAAGAAGAAGAAGAAGAAGAAGAAGAAGAAGAAGAAGAAGAAGAAGAAGAAGAAGAAGAAGAAGAAGAAGAAGAAGAAGAAGAAGAAGAAGAAGAAGAAGAAGAAGATGTTGACTGCCTGAACTTCACAGCACATTACTAGGTACGCATTTTTATCCTGCGTTGACCAGATTTTGGGGAGGACAGCTGGGGAGATGGAGAATCCGCTACGATAAAGATATAGTTTTTTAAAAAAAAGTAAAGTCTCTTTTCTACGCATTTAGGCGTATAGGACATATAGGGCTAGACCTATATTTTTATAGACAATTGGCACAAGATGGGTGATGTGGTCACATCACGCCGGCCGCCTTTACTTTCCGGGACTAAACCCGGTACCCACTCAAGGCTGGGTCCACCTGGGAGCGATGAAGATATATGGCCTCTAAACCATCCTGCCCCCTGGATAGCATATAGTCACTACACAGTCGCGGCTTCTGTTTTCGTCTCAGGTGATAGACAAAACACCAGAATAGGAAAAAGCGTAATGAACAGGCGCGCCACAGCAGAAAATACATTGAGGGAGCACAACACCTCCCACCCGTCCCCCGCCTACAGCAATTTTGCTAGGGGCTCAAGCATTGTTTAACTGCGCAATAATAATAATGATGAATTCTATATAGAACAGTCTAAATTATAAAGGCGAGTAGGCCCATTAAAAACCCCAACGTGTGCTAATATCAGGTTCTTTACATCGCAACAGCAGAATTTGCTATTTTTAGACACTTTCTGGTAAGTACCGGCACCTTGTTTTTTCCATGAAAAAAAATAGCCCTAGTAAATATTAACCATGTAAAGAATTTACTAATAAACGCACTGCGGATTGTTGGACTCTGCTTGAGTTAAAGTTCCCATGTGGGTTCGGGGGTTCCACTGTGGGGCCCAAAAAAAATTTATTATAAACCTATTTCGCCTTTGCAAGTATGTCTGAGAATAGGGCTAGTTAAAGGTATGATAAAATTGGATTTGTGGGACGAAAGAAGACGATATGGCAATCACACACACATACACACACACGCACACACACCGGACGCGCACACGCACAGACACACACCACACACCTGCGATCTGCTCTTTTAAGGCAGACAGCAACCATTCGGTGAATATGAAAAAAGAATGAGTCAATTATAAATCAGCTACAGAAGGAAAACTGATCCTGAAATTCTGCCAGTATCACTAAAAATAACTAGTGTATTGTCGTCTGACCTTGAATTGTTTTTAATTTTTTGTTCAGAAGTGTAGCGGGCTAGGTCATGTCCGGGCGTGGCTCCCACCAGATCACACACACCAGACACGCCTGCCCCGAGTGCCAGATAGATAACTTGACCGACTTCCTCACAGCTGACTGGTAGCAAAACAGCTGATCACCGGCAGCTGGCGCCCGGCCTGCCGACGACCTTATTTCCTCTCTTTCTACCTCGCCTCTGTGTTGCTGTTACCTGGTGACTAAAACCCAGTCATTTCTTTGTCTTCAGTCAACAGCTGTTTACGCATACGTAAAACAATTGTTGCACTAAAAAGTTGCGGCGTCTTCCCTCGATCAGCTATTGTCTCAACCATAGTCAGCTACCGGGCACGTGAATGACCCAGTTTGGCTGAGCTACTGCTCTAGTTTCCCCATACGCCCGGAAGCTTGACGGCTACTGCAAAAATTGAAACAATGCGCTTGGTTATGACTGAGCAAACCCTGATGTACGCAATTGTACGACTCTGCACTGTTGTCAGGGCCCTATAAAGGAAAGCAACATGCACTTTATGTCCACGCCTGCCATATGATAAATCTGACGTTTTACACAATACTAACTTCGAACAGATTCAGTTAACGAATAATACAAATGTACTATCACTTTTCACGTTAACATATATTTGCTGCGGACAGTTCCTTCTATATTTTATCAGCAGCGTTTTTCATATAGGTCATGGATGTGATCGTTTCTTGTGACAACATGGTTACCGTTAACAACCGAGGTGCCATTTGGTCAACAATAAATAATATCAATAATAACAACATTACCTATGCTTCAGGTAAATATTAACACCGCTTCTTCTTCTTCTTCCTTTTTGCCTCTCTTCATTCTTCGTCTTCTTTTTCCTCCTTCTGTTCTTTTTTTACCTTCTTTTTCGCCAGTTCAGTTGTCTTTATCTGTTGTCCTCACCTATATAATTATTAAATGTTTATAACATCAATTACCCTATTAATATATGTTTAATATGTATATAAACTATGCTCGCATGTACGATGTTTGACACACTTGTGCCGTCAAATATGTTAAGCAATTCGTTTACAGTACAGACTACCAACAAGATGTGGAATTATTTAATTTAATTTCAGTAATTTAAAAAAAAAAACTTAAGTCGGCATAAAACCAAGAAAGACGTAATGGAGGGAAAATATGAAGGGCTATAATACGAAATGAAATAAGTAAGAAGGCGTTTGTAAAAAGAGGGGGAGAAATGTGAATAAGTTAAATAAATGAAATTAAATTAAACTGTGTTGAATATTGATGCTTCCAGGACTAAGAATGCTTAAACTATGGATGAAACAATTTTCAAATCAGTAGCGACTGGCGTAAATATGTCTTGCTATCAATCCATGTTTGCGTGGCCGTCCTCTTGCTCACGTAGCTGATCTTTTGAGATGTGCGTGTGAGGGTATTTGATGTTTTTCTTTTTATTCTGCTATCCCCTTGTGGGATGCAATTTTTCGTTATTTGAAGCCTTACTCTGGCTATTGCCAGGGGCCGCAATATAGCCCGGCCATAAATATGGTCTAATGGCTGAACGCGGTTTCTGGGACATCTCCACGGATAATCCTCATCCACATGGTGTCACTTTGTGTCATCGGGTGTTTATCGCTTGTGCGATGTCCTCGTGGGGTAAAAGAAGATAGAGGATATTTGATGTTGCTGCATTCTACCGAGATAGCCAAATCACTTGACCTACTGTTTGTTTGTCAATGACCTGGTGTTTCTCTAGTACAAGGTTTCGCTCGCATAAACCGTCTGATAGTACCATTATTCACTCGATCAAGGATCGTTAGATTGATGGTTTTTCTCTGGTATCTCATCTGGCGAGTGGTGAGTTTGCGTGTGTAGGCTTTACGATCAAGCTGTGTTAAAGTATTTTAGCTCAACTGGCAACGTGGTGCCCTAACAGTATCATACCATTTTAATGTCACAACGCCAGTCTAATGCGGATTTATTTTATACCTGCAAGTTTTTACTACAAGCTATATGTTGCCGACCTCAAAATCCATCCTCACCCCAGTGGTGTCGCCGTTGGTGTTATCTGCACACGCTTAAATACGGCCGTGTGTGTAACAAAACTTTTTTGGAAGTTGCAGACCTGTGGTTTTACAGATGAATGATGAGAATACCCTGGACGGATAAAAAATAGTAATGAAGATGTCTTGAAAGAACCTGACTCACGAAGAGAACTTCTTCTTCTTCTTCTTCTTCTTCTTCGCGTTCACCAGCTGTACACTCTGGTGGAAAGTTCTGGTTGCTCGTCCACTACTGAACTGCAGTCCTGCTCTAGAACCTGAGTGTTGCATGTGCATCAGTTTTACAGATCTCATTCTCTTGAATACAGACTGTTGGTTCCTTGCCTCTCCGGCAGATGCACTCCGACTTCAAAGGAAGCTCTCCAATTAGTCGACTCTTACGACATGCTTTTGGGGAGGCAGTGGGTCAATTCTTGTTTTCCCCACAATGGGGCCCCGGAACCCACACGGGGGACGAAGAGAACTGATTGCCTGTATCATAAAGAGACAATCTACATTCGTTGGTCATGTGATGAGAAGGAGAAAACAGGAGTACATTGTGATAACAGGAATGTTGGAGAGGTGGGGAGGCAGAGGGAGGCCGAGAGAACAGATGCTGGACATTCTGACATCATGCCATGGAGGATCATCTGTGTCAGAGTTGACTGAACGTACACGAGACAGAAGGTTGTGGATATATGACTGCCAGCGCCAAACGGCATGTACTTTAAGAAGAGGATGTAACTTTTTTTGTTGTTGTTGTCTGTTAACACTGTTTGTTGTTGTTGTTGCTCTTCTTCTTTCTTCTTCTTCTTCTTCTTCTTCTTCTTCTTCTTCTTCTTCTTCTTTCTTCTTCTTCTTTCTTCTTCTTCTTCTTCTTCTTCTTCTTCTTCTTCTTCTTCTTCTTCTTCTTCTTCTTCTTCTTCTTCTTCTTCTTCTTCTTCTTCTTCTTCTTCTTCTTCTTCTTCTTCTTTTTCTTCTTCCCGTTCACCTTCTGTAAACTCGGGTGAAATGTTTTGATTGTTTGTCCATTTCTGCACTTTGACCTTGCTCAGGATATGAGTTCTTCATCTTATTCATTTCCTCTTATAAAATTTCATGTATATTGAAAGGTACAATGTTCTCGTTCTTGTTATTCTGACCATATTCACATTTTACTCTTGTATAGTTTCTCTCATGTTATCTTTTCATCTTGTTTCTAAGTAAAATGGGTCTACGTGTCCAATTTGCGACTCTTTGAAAATAAATTTTTTGGTATGTCGTTTTCTGCGTCCTTTATGTGGTACGGCATCAATTTTGCAAGCTATATAAAGCCAGTTTTTACATATGGCTGTGAATTCTGGACAATTAATAAACATACCAAACAGTACCTTGAGGTCTCGGAGATGTGTTTTCACAAAAGCAACCCATATATTTGTTTTTTAAAGGGCGAGGGCTGGAAGACAACAGATTACTAACACTAGAAGGAGCCAGTTACTAACACTAGAAGGAGCCAGTTACTAACACTAGAAGGAGTCAGTTACTAACACTAGAAGGAGCCAGTTACTAACACTAGAAGGAGCCAGTTACTAACACCAGAAGGTGACAGTCACCATGTTTTGTCATATAATGAGAAGAAGGAAACTGGAACGTGTTGTAACCACTGGAAAGTTTTGTGCGGCGAGGGTGGGGGGAGAGAGGGAGAGAGAGGAAGACATCGCGAACAGTTCATGGCAAGGAGAGGTATCAGCAAATCAGCACCTCATGCTGTTAGAAATCGCAGATTGTGAGGAGATGTGATCACCCATGCCAGTCAGCAAGACACTTGATGATGATAATAATGATAATTATGACGACGACGATGATGATGATATGGCAGCACAAGACATTTTCCTTAGTGGACAAACCATGTTATTTGCTGCCATTGTTATCCACCTCACCTACATATGTATATGTTCTTGCATGTATACAGTTTTTGTGATAACGTACCGATTAACTAACTGCACTGTGTGTCTTGCAACAAGAAACCACATGCAGATAGACTGTAAAAACAAAAACATGTACGTGGGGTTCATGAAGTACGCCAATGAATCACTAAGCGTTACATAAGAATCACCTCAAATGCCAGTTATTCTTTAAAAAGTTTCTTCTAGAAATATTACAGTAGATATAGTGTTACTTCCCCGTGTGGGACCCGGGGCCATTTTATAGGGAACAACAAGAATAAACCCACTGCCTACCCAAAAGCATATCCTCTAAGAATCGACTAATTGGGAGCTTCCTTCTAAGTCGTTCATCAGCCTGAGAGGCAAGGAACCAGCAGTCTGCATACAAAAGAGTCAGATCTGTAAAACGCATGCACACGCAACACTCAGGTTCTGGAACTGAACTGCAGTCCAAAAGTGGAAGAACAACCAGAACTTTCCGCCAGAGTTTACAGATGGTGAACGCGAAGAAGAAGTATCACTAACAGTTTACCTTTTCCCAAGAAAAAAAAAGGTGCCGGTACTCACCCTATAATATGTAATAAAAGGTGCAGGTACGCACCACAATTTGTCTATTACAGTAGTGCTGAAAAAGGATGCCTTAAAAGGTGAAGGTATTGCGAACGGGTGCGTTCCATCAGAAAAAAAAAATTCTTGGTCGTTATTATGTTGTAACGCCACATAGGAAATTGTACTTATAGTTTCGAAATCAAGGTTGGTCAAGACATGATTTGCCAGATTGTATAGTATACACCAATATGACTGAAAATCAGATATAGTTGTTGTTTGCGTTTACTGGCTGTAAATCCCGGCGAAAATATCTGGCTGTTCGTCCATTTCTGGACTGTGGATTTGTTCCAGGACCTGAGTTTTGCGCCTGCATCCGTTTTACTTATCTTGCTTATTTGCATGCAGACTGTTGGTTCTGTGTCTCTCATGCAGATGTACTCCGACTTTGAAGGAAGCTCTTAATTAATCGACTCTTACGACATGTTTGTCGTGGGGACAGTGGGTGTAATTTTGTTTTCCACACAATGGGGCCCCAGAACCCACACGGGAAGACAATCAGATGGGCTGGCGGGAGAAGGGATGAACATGTGGACTGACTGACATTTAGACAAACATCACAAGAAGAAGAAGAAGAAGAAGAAGAAGAAGAAGAAGAAGAAGAAGAAGAAGAAGAAGAAGAAGAAGAAGAAGAAGAACCCACACTGTTAGACAATCAGATGAGCGAGTAGGAGAAAGGATGAACATGTGGACTGACTGATATTTAGATAAACATAAGAAGAAAAAGAAGATGAAGAAGAAGAAGAAGAAGAAGAAGAAGAAGAAGAAGAAGAAGAAGAAGAAGAAGAAGAAGAAGAAGAAGAAGAAGAAGAAGAAGAAGAAGAAGAAGAAGAAAGAAGAAGAAGCAGCAGAAAAAGAAGCAGAAGAAGCAGAAGAAGAAGAAAATGAAGAAGAAGAAGAAGAAGAAGAAGAAGAAGAAGAAGAAGAAGAAGAAGAAGAAGAAGAAGAAGAAGAAGAAGAAGAAGAAGAAGAAGAAGAAGACAAGAAGAAGAAGAAGAAAAAGAAGAAGAAAAGAAGAAGAAGAAGAAGGATATCTGATGGGTGCTTGTACCTTTAGTCTAATGAGAGCCCATGGAACTAATCTGTGCAGAACCAGTTAGCGCGCAGGTTCAGCGCTGCATGCGCGCATGTTGATTTTTGCTGTTGTCAAGCTACACTTGTGATTGTTATTGGCTCTGCAGTGTGTCATTGCCAGTGTTAACACGACAGCCATGCATGATCAACGAATGATTGTCCGATTTTTTTTTTTTAAACCAGTCGGCTAAACTTTTCAAATGCAGGTTAAGTAGCTGCGTCGTGTTTAAATGTGTAAGGGAGTGTATGTGTGTATGTTCCCTTCATATATGAGTATTTACGTGCTTACAGCTCGCATTGTTTTAAAGTCACGAAGTCCATAATTGTATTTTAGTCTGTTTTTCTTCACGCAACCGTATGAATATTTTGTGTGTCGTTTGTTTCGTTGCACGTGCGTTAGCATCTTCATGCATGATTTAATTTTCTTAACCCCTGTCGTCCCACCCGGCTGTTACATTAAATCTCCTTACCCAGCCTGGATCTATACACCTAGTTATGCAGGTGTAAGAGGTAACAAGCGAGCCGACAAATGGCCGGTAATGCACCATTGCATAAAGATGCAGCATTTACAGATCAGTGCTGTACAGGACTGAGGCTAGTTGTCAACATCGAATCTCTGACACTAACATAATTGCGTGACCCGGGAGTAAAGCACGGTCAGTGCCGCCTTCGAAGCCGAGATAGGAGACATTAGCTCCTCTTGGGAACAGTCTTTATAGGTACATTAAAGTAACTGCTGCATAGGAGGATTGAGCGTACATGGAAATACCCAATCTGCAGTGGCATCGATTGTCATAAAATCCCTAGGGTGACCATACGCCCTGTTTTCCACCAGGACAGACGCGTTTTTATGCGTATCACGTGGTCCCAAGGGTACGCTCAAACTGACTTGTTTCAGATGTACACATTTCAGCTCAAAATATTAGTCGGATGTCTTGGGCTTAGGAAGTTGTGGTCAGGGCCGTCCGAACGCATGGGCCTACTGGGACACTTGCTCGGAGGCCCCAGTAGCACAGGGACTTTATGCTAATCTGATAGTATTTAACATTATTGGCTATTTTCATCTCATCCTTGGATCAACATCATGACACACTGGTGTAACCCATAAATGCTCCGTTCTTCTTCTAACTCAAGCCTGAGTCTGAAGAATCTCAGCGCAGTGCACGAACTCTGATGCACCGGTGAAGATCCTGAAATACTTTTGGGTAGATTTTGAACTCCAAATTTGCCCGGGCAGCGCCGTTAGGCTATTCTTTTCGATTTCCAACTGCCAAGGAATTTTTACGTGCGCAACAATACATACGGGCGTCCGGTCTCACTACCCAGAGACCAGGGGGAAATTACTTGAAGATCACGTAAATAAATCCCAGCTCTCACCGGGGCTTGAACCCGGGACCTCTAGTACTCGAGGCGGATATCATGCATCGAGACCACGCAGCACCCTGTGTGAGGTAAAACATGGGGGGGGGGGTAGTCGTAAGGGGGCCTAATATAACCCAACAGGTGAACGGGGTTTCTTGGACTTTTGCCTGGGTGATTCTCATCCGAACGGTGGCATTTTGTGTCACGGAGTGTTTATCGCGCTGTTGTGCATCGGTCACCTCAGAATGGACATACAGAGACTTAAAGCCTTCACTTCACCAGTGGATAAAAGAAAACAGGTAAGACTAAAAGAAACTAGAACGGGAGAGCTCTAGCGAGGGCATCAGGGGCCCAAGTGGCAGGTTGTGTATAAATGTCCTCTGTGCGCCATCTTTGGCACACCTCACAATAACTAACTAACTATGGGTTTTTTTTTTTAGTGTACTTCAGTGTGTGAGGTATCACTAAAATACTCGAGATTCTAGCGATGTAATAGGGGCCCAGTGACAGGTTGTGTATAAATGTCCCGTCGTCGTACACCTCACAATGCACTCCTATGGGATTTTTGTTTTTCAGTGTACTTCTGGGTGTTGTCTGCCACATGTTACGCTTTTGTCTTTGCATACTTCCCTCCCTCTTTCTCACAGACACAAACTCTCTCTCTCTCTCTCTCTCTCTCTCTCTCTCTCTCTCTATCACTCACTATCTCACTCCCTCTCTCTTTTTCACACACACACTCTCTCTCTCTCTCTCTATCACTCACTCTCTCTTTCTCACAGACACACACTCTCTCTCTCTCTCACTCTTTCTCTCACACACACTCTCTCTCTATCACTCACTCTCTCACTCTTTCTCACACACACACACACACTCTCTCTTTATCACTCACTCTCTCACTCCCTCTCTCTTTCTCACACACTCTCACTCACTTTCTCTATCAATCACTCTCTCTCTGTATCACTTACTCTCACTCACTCTCTCTCTCTCCCTCTCTCTCTATCACTCCCTCTCTCAACCACAGCCTGTACCTAGCGTTCAGTGCACTAAACAAGAATTAGACAACAGCTTTTAATACCCTTTAGCCTTATACAGTTTGCAATGCCAAAGACATTTTTTTTAAAAGCGTACAACATTATGTATATGGCCTTCAATTATGAAACTTGTAAAGTTCTACCAAATAACTAAAAAAAACGTGACCCAGATCGTTTTAACCCGCCGCAGCTGACAAGACCCCTGCTTTGTGATCTTGTTCTCTTTGTTTACGTTATCAGCTGACGGTCTCCGCCAGCTGATCTTTGCCCCGCCCAGGTCCTTCCTGTGATTATTCAGCGTAATACCGGTGCATGTGGGTCTCTTGGCATGACTTTAGCAAACAAATGTGTACAGATATACTGTGCAGATTAAATTAGGAGCCAACCTTCACCGATTTCTAAGTAGATCTAGTTAACCCCGAGAAGAAAAAGTAAAGTGTAGCAAAATTTAACCGAGAGTGGCGAGCGAGGGTAACCGTTAACCGAGTTTCCCCTTTCGCCGACCGGTTCGTCACTGCGCATGTCATTTGCCCCTTGACATCGTAAACAGCCAATAAAATCGCTGCTATGCAAATGAGCAAATAGTAAACAACACATGAAGACCGGGTATATAATGCCGGGTGTTAGTTGTGGACAGTCAACAAACCCGCGCTTTTCTTCATTTTTAGTACAGTCAGTGAAGAGACATTAATAAAAAACCGTTTTTGTCTTTGTAAACTAAGTTACTTAATAAAAAAAAAGTTTTACCACATAACGCTGTGCATATTAAGAAGACAGTTTCAGTTACGCATTAGCGAAACTTGACAAACACGCGCTTCTATAATAATTCGACTGTCAACTACAGTCAGTTAAGAGACATTCACAGTTGAATTGGCAGCTAGATTTTGTCAACTCAATCAGTTAATAAAATTGTATTTGCGATATAAATATTATAAAACTGCGTACAAAGAAGGCCATTTTCCTGAAGTATTTGATTGTTTAAACTCTGGTCCAACATGCGTCAACTAATCCAGGGACAGGAAGAATCAGATGACTATTCATCTGGTAAGGCAACACTTTTGTTTTGTCTCATCTTTGATTCTTACAGTTGAGATTCGTAATCCTTCCATGTCATTAACTCATTTTAGGACAATTCAATTAAAAATAAAATTTAAATCATAAAATGTTTTCACTAAATATTTTTGTTTAATGCTTATACTTTTTGTCTATTTCTCCCCCAGATAATTCTGATATTTCTATGGGTTCGGACCCTGATAACACTGATGTAAGTATTTACAGATACTTCTTTGATTGTGAAACTCTTTTTCTTTTCTCTGTTTGCCCATAGAAGAGAATTTGGCACATTAAGTAGGTGTTTACACCTAAGCTGCGATTTATGTGCATTTCAACCTAGCTGATTAATTTCAGAAAACCCCTAACTGGTTGTCTTATTGGACATGCTTATTAGCAAGGGTATGGACATGTAGAAAAATCTAATGACCTCTCTCACTGGTCACTGTGTGTGAGCACCCAGGTTTTTTTATTTTTTTTTTATATTATTTATATTGACTAATCGAACTGTAGGAAACCTAAGCCAGTATATTTATAAATCCACGCCTACTGGAGATTCAAATCCTATGATAGCCAGTTTTGCAAGTTACCCACTCGGCCGCCTATGATTTTGTGTATGTACCAGTGTTCACATTTTCCCCCTTAAACACCAGCCTGTGAAAATGTATGTTGCTCATGGGATGTAACTCATTGTATTGTTAGCCTCAATTCATAAATAGTTATTTCCCTTATTTAACTCAAGTAGTTAGTCGTTAGTCGCAAAATGTAATTTTGTTGTTAATATGCATGAGCTGATAAATGTTTTAATAAAACAGATGTAACTCTTTCAGTGTTAACCTGGAAGGAAACTAGCTCTTTCTGTCCTAATCAATTGCTATAGTTAACTGATAAATTGGAATATTTTTCCTCTTCCTAGCATTCATTAGCTGTAGACTGGTGGAAAGCTCTGGTTGTTTGCCCAGTTCTGAACTTTAGTCTTCTTCCAATACTTGAGTATTATAAGCACATCTATTTTAAAGATCTACATTTGAACATGCAAACTGTTGGTTCCTCAACTCTCAGATAGATGTATACCTACTTTGACTTAATTTGTCACTTCCTATGACATCTTAGTCAGAAGCAGTTAAAATAACATTGAAATAGCCGTAATTAGGGAATAGTTGGGATACTGTTGGTTAATGTGAAGTTACGAGGAATGTTGAGGAAAACATATAAAATAAGGAATGAGCTCTGAAAGGAATTTTATGTATTTTTAAATCTGGCAATGTTTTCTGCAAAAAACTTACCTGGTTAATTTCTTCCAAGTAATATAACATTATCTGTAGAACACGTACCTTGTAAATTTCTTCCAGATAAAATAATTTATAATATTGTTTTCAGATGAACTTTGGTGTTCTGTTTGATGTGGATGGTGTCCTTGCAAGAGGAAGTACACCGCTGGAGCCTGCAAAGAAGGCCTTCAATAAACTCAAAGATTCCGATGGAAAACTGAAAGTCCCTGTGGCATTTGTGACAAATGCCTGTAACAGAAGTGCTGATAAGGCTCGGCAAATTAGCAACTGGTTCAACATTGATGTAAGTACAGCTGTGGCTGTTGCTGCATCCCTCATTATATAATTGTCAAGAAATAAATCTTTTTCTTCTCCTTCTTCACGTTCACTGGTTGTAGATTCCAGTGGAAACTTCTGGAGTTTTTGTCCACTTGTTCCAGAAATTGAGGTTTGCATGCATATCTGTTTTACAGATCTTGCTTGTTTGTAAGCAGACTGTTGATTACAAGCATGTCAGCACTCTAACTTTAAAGGAAACACACCTAATTAGATTACTTTTACGACATGCTTGTTATGGGTTTATTACCCCAGGAGTGTGTTCACTCAGGTTCATTGCTCAACTGGAAGATGAAAAGCAAGAAAAAGAGTAATCACGTAGCTGAGCAAGAGTGCAAAGAAATGACTATTAGGAGGTTTAAAAAGTTGGGTAATAATTTTAAAAAAAAATAACTTTCTTTAAAATATTATACACATTATTAAATTAATTAATAAACAAAGACCAAAAGATTAAACAACCTAGTGAGAATGAATTCACTGATGCTAGCAGAAGCAGTCCTAGAAGAAGATGGATTAATGAAGTCACCAACAGCCTGAGATTTCACATCACAAGCAACTGAATATGGCCTAACTTGGCTGCCTGTCTTCTGTTAAACTATGACACCTTGCTGCTCAAAGTAGATATTGGTCAAAATAAAAAAAGAAAGACTAATCTGTTTGTTTTACGAGTGTTATGTTGCTTGTCCACAGGTTTCTCCTGAACAAGTTATCCATGCACCAACACCAGCTAAGCTTCTGACTGAGCTCCACAGCAAGCATACACTGGTCATTGGTCAGGAGCATCGGCTGGAGATTGCTAACGAGTATCCTTTTTTCTCCTGGATTATATATATATATATATATTTTTTTTTTATTAGCAAAGAGTTGTCTTAATATAAAGGACCCCATTCACACAGTGGCGCACCAGACTTGTATTTGTGAAGACAATTTTGAGTGGTGATGTGGTGATCCCCTTACATCCCAGAACATCGGCTGGTACCCACTGTGGGGTGTATCTTTTCCCCCCAGAATCCACACAGGTAATCTTCACAATAGATGCATTGTGTGTTATTCTTTTATTTACATTTGGACTAAGCATACTAGAGAAACCTGGCCTAGATATTGTAACATGTAGTACTGTATGTGCTGCATCTTTGGAAGTTATAGACCCATGCTTTTTCATAGTGGTTACAAAACCCACTGGCATCTATAATAAAATGGTCTAGTACTGAAAGAGTTAAGTGGTCATCTTTTACAATATGCTTGTTAACTCTTTGAGTCCCAAGGAACGTTCATAGGTTCCTACCTAGAAGCCCAGTAGAGGCATGATGCACTACTTCTACGTATATCTTGACCACCCCTTAAGCCTCTGATGTTAAACCCCCTGGGACTCAAAAACTTAAGTGTCAATGAGGTTATTATTATT
Source organism: Candidula unifasciata (assembly GCA_905116865.2). Classification (NCBI taxonomy): domain Eukaryota; kingdom Metazoa; phylum Mollusca; class Gastropoda; order Stylommatophora; family Geomitridae; genus Candidula; species Candidula unifasciata. The sequence continues at coordinate 9,260 of CAJHNH020004317.1, read as the reverse complement.
TTTGTGCTCGGAATTTGACTTGAACCCACAAGGGGTGTTGTTGTCATTTGTTTACAGCTTATAAAAGAAATACTTGGCTGTATGTACTGATTTTTATCCTTAACTAAATATTAGTCTTGGCTTTACAAATATGTGCACAATTGAGGATGTCAAAGAAGCATACCCTCTGCTGGACATGGTTGATCATGAAAACAGAGTTAATGTGGTGAGAACATTTTATTTAACCTTTCTTCTTCTTCTTCTTCTGCTTCTTCTTCTTCTTCAGCATTCTGAGTTCTTGAAGATCACTGCTGCAGATATCTCCAACTTCCATTTATCTCTCAGACTGGCTTTCTCTTTCCAGTTGGTGACTGCCATGTGTGTAGCTCTGCCCATATATTTTCTGTCCACGATCTTCTTGATCTGCCTCAGGGTCTACTCCTATTCATCTCTTTTGTTTATCTGTTTTTGATCTAATGTATGCATATCATATTTCAGTAAAGGTTAATTCTCAAAGTGCGTTGAGTTTTAAACTAAGTTTGGTTAACAGATTTTCATTGTCGTTTTCTTAAAGAATTAATATTAATTAGCAGTTTCTTGACCGTTATAGAAGGTTAAAGTTGAGAGGATCGACTTCATTGCGTCGGATTTTATCTCACCTGGCTCAGTCTTTTTCTACAGAATGGCTAGCCATGTGCTGAGAGCATCACATAAAACATGAACACCGTAGCTCTGGTGACAATCCCCATGGGTCTCTGTGAAAATTGCACGTGTTAACCGAACGATACAACCTTGAAATTAACCCACGATATTTAAAGTGAGCGAGATGGCTTGGCCACTAAGGCCCCTAACTTAACTGTTGTAAATTTAAACATAACTTTTAAAAGTTATTTGTGTTCATGTGTCCTTTTTTTTATAGCTATATTTTATTTTGAAAATTAAGCTCACATCAACGTACTAAATGTTGCTGCATTTTTTTCAATTTACAGGCCAAGAATGGTTTTACAGAAAATCCAAACTTTCCCAAAGTTGAAGGTGTGTATTATGGTACTTTGATCTAGGTAGAACATTGTTGCATGATGTACTTTGGCACTGTTGTATGTAGAACTAAATAGTTGTATAACACACACATGCAAACACACACATAGGCCTACATATAGAGAGCACCCAAAAAATATACACAGTAATTGCCTGGCAGTGAAATGTATCTTTAAGTATGATATTTGCGGTTTTTGAATATATTACAGTAGCAATGTGTTGTGTAGAGTTTTTGAAATAAGAGCCTGAATAAATATTTTGATACTAAATTTATTTAAACATGAAGAGATGCATACAAGTTATGTGTGATGTATAAAGTACTACAGGTGCTTAGAGTGATTCCCATTAGCCTCCAGACACTTTTCATAACCATAATAGCACCAACACATAATTCAAACTAAACATGGTGCCTTCAGGAAAATGTTTATGCATTTCACTCTGGATTATTACTGTGTATAAATGTTTTGGGGCCAAATATGTATATATATGTATATATATATATATATATATTGTTTTATGCAGAATTAAATAGCTGTATGACGTACATATCTATTTTTCAAGAATGAAAGCTGTACTGTTTTGAGTCAAATTAAAAAGCCAAATACTGTACATTCATACTGTTTTAGCAGTTGAAGAGAAAAAAGAATAACTAGAATGTCTCTGTACTGGAACCCACAGGGACATGGAAATAAAGGAAGACCAAAAACATATGGAAAAGTTAGCTAGAGAGTGAATTTGAAAGGGGAGGACAAGGGGAGAGCTGCATGCAATAGTGAAGGATACAACAACTTGGCGTGAGTTGGTTGAGGGCCTATGCTCCACTTGAGAATAGAATGCAGAAGAAAAAGCAGCTGAAGCTTTACAGTGTACATTTATTTTATTTTAGGTAGAATTCAATAGTTGTATGATTTTACATTTCTGTCTTTAAGTACAGTTCTGAGTAGAATTAAAATAGTGGTACAATCTATATTTCCGAACAGTTGGAATCTCCATATTCCAGGATTCCAGTGTGGGGGAGGGGGGGGGGGCGCAGGGCGTTATATGTATCATAAAAGGTGACTAAATTGGGGTGTGTTGAAATCAAATGTGTTGGGCAAAAGGTGTAGATATCACAGCCTAGCTGTAAATGCTAACATAATGTCCCAACCACCTTTAAAGGTGAATACAGAAGAAGGATAAACATGGTGAAGGTAGGCCAGATTTTCATTGATATGCTAACCCTCTAGCCAATTGATTTCAAACTGTGTGCTAATGTCAACAGTTTTTTTTTTCAGTGATTCTTCTGCTTGGGGAGCCCTGCAGATGGGAGACCAACCTTCAGCTGCTTATAGATCTGCTTCTGACCGAAGGCAAACCCACACATGCACCTACTGACCCACACAATGTGCCCCAAATTCCAGTCATTGCTTGCAACATGGACCTGGTTTTCATGGCAGAGGCATGCATGCCCCGATTTGGTCATGGAGCTTTTCTGCTTTGCCTGGAAGCACTGTACAAGGTGAGATTTGGCACCAGAATGTGTGTGTTGTTTGTCCATCACAAATGAAGAGGACCACTCTTTCTTTTCTGCGCAGAATAAGATTTCCCGTCCTTTTTAGGATGGCATTTTTCGTTATTTGAAGCCCTACTTTGGCTCTTGCCAGGGGCTGCAATATAGCCTGGCCATAAATATGGCCTAAAGACTGAACGCGGTTTCTGGGACCTCACCCACATGGTGGCACATTGTGTCATCGGGTGTTTTATCGCTTGTGTGATGTCCTGGTGGGGTAGAAAGTCAGTCAGTCAGTCGTTTCTTTCCTGTGTAATCTAGTCATCTCCTTGTGAAATGCAATTTGTTGTTATTTTTAAGCCTCACCCTGGCTCTTGCCAGGGGCCGAAATATAGCCCGGCCTTAAGTGTCATCTAATGGCTGAACACAGTTTCCACGGATGATCCTCATTCACATGGTGGCACTTTGTGTCATCGGGTGTTTATCGCTTGTGTGATGTCCTAGTGGGGTAAAATGTACTACTACTTTCTTTCATACATCATGAAACTACAGTGGTTTTGTGAGTTCACATGTGACTTATAAGCTCAGTACAGGCCCTTTCCTATATCATAAAAAAAAAGATCTATTAGAGGTTTGCTAAAATCAGATCTGCTCTGCCAAAAGACACAGATATTGAAGCCTTGCTATAAATCAGATCTGCTCTGCCAAAAGATACAGATATTGAAGCCTTGCTATAAATCAGATCTGCTCTGCCAAAAGACACAGATATTGAAGCCTTGCTATAAATCAGATCTGCTCTGTCAAAAGACACAGATATTGAAGCCTTGCTTTAAATCAGATCTGCTCTACCAAAAGACACAGATATTGAAGCGTTGCTATAAATCAGATCTGCTCTACCAAAAGACACAGATATTGAAGCCTTGCTATAAATCAGATTTGCTCTACCAAAAGACACAGATATTGAAGCCTTGCTATAAATCATAACATCCCAGTTACTCTTTTAAAGCGAATGTAGAAGTAATAACATAGTTAGCACGAACACTAAGTAGTTCATCTAAGTTACAATTCAAAAGGTGAAACATTTCATAGTTGTAATGTATTGATTTTGTTAAAATGCAGAAACTGACAGGAAAGGACATGGTTTACACGAATCTTGTTGGCAAGCCATGTGAAATCACCTACAGATATGCAGAACACATCGTCTCAAAGATTGCAAAACAAATGGGCATGAATAAACCTATCAAACGACTTTACTTTTTTGGGTAAGTGTCAATCTTTTTGACTGAATGGGTAGTCGGAGATATATGTCAAAATGTTAAATCAAGTTTTCTCATAGAATAGGTTGTCACAGATGTAGATATATATATATATTTATTGTTACCCATTGAGCAATAGATCATAAACTTTCTTCCCCCAGTTTTTCTTTTTCTGCCTTTCTAACTCCGACTGGAGCGTAAGCCCCCAACCAACTCGTTCCATTCTTTGCTATCACAGGCAGCTTTCCGCATCTTTATAACTCCACTCTCTAGCTCCCTTCTCCATGTGTTTATTAGGTCTTCCGTTATTTATATGCTCCTGTGGGTTCCACTGCAAAGACATTTTAGTTATATTATTCCCAGGTTTTCTCAACACGTCATATCCAGCGACACCCTTTCTTAATCTCTTGGTCGACTGGAACTCCAACAGTGCTGATCGGAAACAGTGGAAATTGATGATAATGATGATGATATATTTTTAAAGCTCTACTCTGATCTTTTGACTCTAACCCTGGTAACTAACGCTTCAAAAAGTTAACTGTGTTGAATAAATTGTGCAAATATTGCAGCAATGCTTTATATAGGCACAATACAATACGTTACATCCTCTGGTAACTAATCTTTTAGTTAAATAACCTGACAAGATTTGACTCTAAATACATGAGTTTTTCTCTCTCCCTCTTGGATACGTCTGCCTATCTACCTGTTTATCTATCCATCCTCCCGATTTTTCTCTGGATGAACTCCTAACAATGACTAATTCCAAGATGAACTCATCCATCATTTGCTTGTTTAAATTTAGTTTACTTATATCAGTTACATATATTTCTTCAACAGGGACAACCCACATGTTGACATCGTAGGAGCAAACTTGTACGATCGCTACATCAAAGGAAAAGATTCCAACTCCAACACAGTTGATCTTCCTGCTTCCCGACTGATCCCAGACAGTGAAGCGATGAGCGAGCAGACTGCAGAAGAATGTTTGAGCATACTGGTGGGAACTGGAGTCTACAAGTACACACCCGAAGAAACAACAACGGCATCTTGTTCTGAGACCACAAAAACAGAAATTTACCATGGTCACCGAGATGTGGCTCATGAGCCAGAACTTACAACGCCATATAAATTTGTTCCCGATGTTAATGAGGGCATTAGGTATATCTTTAGAAAAGAGGGTATTGAAGTTTAGTATTCCCTGTGAAATTATATTATGTAAATATGTTGTGGATTTGTAAGTGTGTATGTGCAGTGCATTGAGGTAATCAGTTGTGAATATTTTTTACAAATTAAAATGGGTGAATAATTGTTTATGTGTGCATGTATTTATGTAAGAGATAGAGAAAGAGAATAAGAGAGAGATGGTTCTGAATGCTTTATATGAACTTATGACATATGTAAAATGATAACAGTATTAAACACCATAATGTACAATAACAAAATTATTGTATATATAATGCAGGGATTGTCAGACACTTCAGTTACTTAGCAGTATAATACAAAATATAAAAATCGGCGGGACATCAGGAGCCTCTCTTGGCAGTGGTGAAATGTTGCAAGGTTGCTTGGTTTGGGCAAGTGGTGAGACATGATTCGATTGCATAGACTGTTCAAGAAATGGACAGGTCTAAGTTATCATACACTTATTCATCAAGCGAGAGACAGAGAAAGATGACGGTTTTTATGTGCTAATGCTTTCATCAATACACCTCCACGACCCTAATGGGTCAAATGTTATAATACAACAAATATATATTTACAAAAGCATAACTATGCTTTCTGTAATATTCCCGTCTTCCTCTATTTTTCTAAACTTTTCTTCTTCACGTTCACCAGCTTTAAACTCCGTCAGAAAGTTCTGGTTGTTTGTCCACTTCTGGACTCTAGTCCTGTTCCAGAAACTGAGTGTTAGGTGCACATCTGTTTCACAAGTTGACTCATATGTAAGCAGACTGTTGGTTCCTTGACTCTCAGGCAGATGTACTCAAACTTTGAAGGAAGCTCCCATTCAGTTGCTCTTACGACGTGCTTTTGGGCAGGCAAGAGGTCTGTTCTTGTCTTCCCCTGAACCTACACAAGGATTTTTCTAAACAGAAAGTATCAGATACTTTTTATTTTAGAACTATACGTCATTTAAATACAGTGATCTCATAGTAGATACTGGTATCTGTGTGTAAAATGCTAGTTTTGCATATTTTAGTTCAGGGTAGATAATAATTGAAGGACAGGTTCCTTTCTTGTCAACATACAAGCTTGTTAACATTCCTTTTAAATAGTATAAATTCCACAGACTGTATGTATAAATTCCATAGGTTTAATTTTTTTAGTGAATTAATATTAGTGATAGTACTTATAGCTTTCTTGTGTACTTTTTTTCTTTAATCTATGAAAGTAACAAATGTGATATAAATATGTAAAATAATGAAGATCTGAAAGATTATGTGGTTGCTGCATTGATTATGTTTCTAGAATCTTCTTCTTCAATGTTCACTGGCTGGCAGAAAGTTCTGGTTATTTTTTCCACTTCTAGACATTAGTCTTGTTCCAAAACTTGGGTTTGTGTGCACATCCGTATTACAGATCTGGCTTATTTCTAAGCAGACTGTTGGTTCCTCACCTCTTGGGCAGATGCATTTGGACTTCGAAGGAAAACATTTAGTCAACTTTTACGAAGTGCTTGTTTCAAGAGGGGTTTGGGGGTCAGCAAGTGTGTTCTTTTCCCCTCCATATTGAGGCCCTAAAACCCACAGAGGAGATGTAGTGGATTACCAGCCGGCCCAAATATCTTGAGTTCGATTCTGTATTTGTGTGAGATTTTTTCTTTAAAAAATTACCTTGGCTCCCAGATTGACCCAGCCTAAAATAGGTACCAGGTAAAGTTCTGGGAAGTAAAGGCAGCTGACATAATGCTGACCACATCAACTGTCAACTGCTGATTGATCTATAAAAAATATGAATCTAGCATCATATGTCTGAGACTCAACCGGCATGAAAAAAGTCCTTTACTTATTAATACAAACATTTATTCTGTCTACATTTCCTCTGCAAGATTACTCTTTATATGTCTTAATGTTTACGTATGTTACATGTATGACCTGAAATGGCATCAGTAGTAGCAGGTACAGTCCATACCTGATTAGGAGAACTCTCCGCGGACCTACCCGAGAAATTATTCTTTTTATCAGAAATTCAAGCAAGAAAAATTGCTGGGGATAAAAAAAAATTTGTTCTTAACAACAGAAATTCACCACATCTACGACTGCCTTAAGCAGTCTACACTATAGTAGTAATTTTCAGATATAAAATATCCTGTTCAACTATTACATTTATAACTGGGATATAAAGTATTCATTAAATTTTCCAAATGTGTATTTGCTTTGTTTGTTTATATAATCATTCCTTTAAAATATTTATGCAATAAGTATCAGTATTATTTGAAATACTGACATGTACACATCTTTTAGGCTACAAATTCTAGTTAAGATCAACTAGTACAGACTTATGTACTAACTGTGGTGTAAAACTTCTTTTTGTATGTCTAAATGTTCATATCAGTTTGCACATTCGACCTGAAATGGCATTATTCAAGAATTTTATGTGCCATCTTCAGTATTTCACTTACTCTGCATCTATTTCTCTGGGGAGAAAAAAAATGCTCTTTGTACGTCTAAATGCATGTTCACATATGTTATAAATATGACCTGAAATTGCATGTCACATAAGCTAAGTGTAGTTTGTGCAAACTTCAGATACTTTTTTTTCAAATTCCAAGAACTTAAATGGCAACCAGAGCTGCTGACTTGCCATGTCCATAGTAGTTCTGGCCAGTGTTTTATATGTACATGAAGTCTTTCATTATTGACATGGCATAGTTTGTGTAGAGAGTATTATTTTCATCATAGATTAACAATGTATTACCATGTTTGTATTTGTCATTCACATTGTAGGTAATGACTGTAAAAGAGTGGGGTGGTCCATTTCTTCACCCACCACCTGTCATTCCCAAACAAACCCAGAAACTTCTTGGCATTCAGTTTCATATGCTCAAATCAGACTGTCAAACTGGCATGTCAGTTGCAGGTCCTCCATGGTTCCTCATAGCTTGCTCTGATCACTTTGTTCTTAAAGCCAAGTTTCTCTTTGTAGGTGTGTGTGTGTGTGCTGGTCTGCAGAATGTGCTGAGGTGTTTGTGATCCCGTCTGCATACATACATTGGGGACTGTAATCTTTATTTTAAGTGTGTGTTATTTCATCCTGCAGTGTCCTGTTCTTAGGTAGAAAATTGTTGTATATTGGCCAGAAGCTTCTTAAAATGGTCTGGTGCCACATTTGAATGAGGCAGGTTCCATCCCCAGAGCAATTATCATCAAAATGTGCCCTGCAGATAGGTTTCAGATGACCATGTTTCACCATCTCACTGAATCAGAATAGTGCCCTTGTTTTGCCCCATCGATATTGCAAAACTTATTTTTTTTTTTAATGTAATAATCCTTTTGCCTTCCCCTTGCACTTGTTTCCATCAGATTTGCCAGTTGTCACCAAGCTGTCTATTCCTTCTCATTATTTTCTCATTTTCACCTGCCTCTTGTGGAGGACTATCTCATCTATTTTTTATATTCTTCCATGCTATTCTTTGCATTCTTCTCAAAATCAACATCTTCGCGGTGAGTAAATGTTTGTATAGGGAAGGCGACCTAAACAACTATGCCTCCCCCTGTTCCCCGAACACCTTACAGACATATCCATTAAAAAAAGGTTTTACAGTAATACGTTCCATAATTTCACTTCAACATTTCCTAATGAGTTATATTCAATTTTATCAAATGAGTGTTGCTTCGAATGTCAATAAAAGTTTTTTAATACAACATTATCTTTTGTTTCATTTCAAGATTAGTTATTTGTTTTATGAATAATAGGTTTGTTTTATTCCTGTCATCATATGCATTGGGCACTAGAACAGAAAATGACTACCTGTGAGATGCACGGTCTCTGTAAGGTCACTAACAACACAAGAAAGGACGCGCCTAAAAATATCAACATTAGAGAGAAAGTTGGAATAAGACCATGTACGAATTATATTGACAGGCACAGAATTAAATGTTCGGCCATCTAGTGAGAATGCAACCACACTAAGCTGCATACGAGATTTTGGTTACACTTTTTTTAACAGCATAACATTTGGAAAGAAGGAGAAGACCAAGAAAGAGATGGATAAATAGCGAAGCTGAACCCCCCCCCCCCCCCCAATCATCATCATCACCTAAGCCACCTGAGAAACGCAAGAAGTCGGTCCCCAACACTTTTGGTCTCGCAGCTCCACTACCTGAGTTATGACGTTTCGGCTGAATGTTGAATTAAGAATCGACATCACAGCACTCGGTACACTCCAACAAGCGTCCCGTCACCAGCTTCAGCAGCAAGTGGAGAGTTCCAATTTTGATGGTAGCTGTAACTGATTGTACATCAGTCTCACCGTTACCTTGATTGTTGAGCGTTGG
>CAJHNH020004316.1:37500-42575 GCA_905116865.2 Candidula unifasciata | reverse complement strand
ACATGCATACATGCGTAACGGCATAGGTTTTGGGATTTACTTTTTATGTTGTCAGTACTTGACGGCAAATATACGCACCTTTTTAAGCACATTTTAATAGTATAGGACCTAAATGAAAGAGACATTAAATATGGAAATGAAAATAATAAATTGTATTCGATCTCCATAAAGTGTTTAGCACCGGTTATGTCGGCAATTACTTGAAGAAACGGAAGCAGATTATACAAAGACTTACTTACTTCTGCACAATGACGTTCGTTGGTTCAGTCAAGGGAAAGCACTTGATCGTTTTAGGAGTATCAAAGAAGAAATAATTTGTTTTTATAGAAGCTGTTCTCATAACAAGGCAGACAAGTATAGGAACGTGTTAACGTGGCAGTGTATTTTTTTTTTTTTTTTTACACATTTTTGTTTTTTCTGCCACTTGTTTGCTCATTTAAACACTCTAGACTCGCAGCTGCAAGGAAGACACAAGACAATCATAGATCTGGTTACAAAAACTGAACGCTTTTCGAGATAAAATTGTTTGTGATGGATCACGAAACAGCGAACTTCTTCATTTTCCAAACCTGAAGGATTTCAATTCATTTCTTCCAACCCCCCCCCCCCCCCCCCTTTTCCCTAAATACTGCACTTTGCTCAGTTAGGATTTTCTATGACTGAAATTTGCTGTATGCGATTCTACCCCACGCACTCCTAATTAAGTGCAGAGACCCAAATTAGGCTCTGCGGGATATCAGTTAAGTCTTTTGTACACAGAGCGCACCCCTGGAACTCATAGTTAAGTGTAGGGATCCGTCTGTTGCACCTAAACCTGTGTGCGACCCAGTGAAGTCCCACCCAAGTGTAGGGATCCGTCTGTTGCACCTAAACCTGTGTGCGACCCAGTGAAGTCCCACCCAAGTGTAGGGATCCGTCTGTTGCACCTAAACCTGTGTGCGACCCAGTGAAGTCCCACCCAAGTGTAGGGATCCGTCTGTTGCACCTAAACCTGTATGCGACCCAGTGAAGTCCCACCCAAGTGTAGGGATCCGTCTGTTGCACCTAAACCTGTATGCGACCCAGTGAAGTCCCACCCAAGTGTAGGAATCCGTCTGTTGCACCTAAACCTGTGTGCGACCCAGTGAAGTCCCACCCAAGTGTAGGAATCCGTCTGTTGCAAACTAAACCTGTGTGCGACCCAGTGAAGTCCCACCCAAGTGTAGGAATCCGTCTGTTGCACCTAAACCTGTGTGCGACCCAGTGAAGTCCCACCCAAGTGTAGGAATCCGTCTGTTGCACCTAAACCTGTATGCGACCCAGTGAAGTCCCACCCAAGTGTAGGAATCCGTCTGTTGCACCTAAACCTGTATGCGACCCAGTGAAGTCCCACCCAAGTGTAGGAATCCGTCTGTTGCACCTAAACCTGTGTGCGACCCAGTGAAGTCCCACCCAAGTGTAGGAATCCGTCTGTTGCACCTAAACCTGTATGCGACCCAGTGAAGTCCCACCCAAGTGTAGGAATCCGTCTGTTGCACCTAAACCTGTGTGCGACCCAGTGAAGTCCCACCCTGTATTCATACTCATAAAAATCTTAACGATGGCAGACTAAACTGGGTGTGACTATGCTCCCTACTTTGTAGGTTTAACCAGTCATCGCTACCGATCATTATTAGGCTGGTCCCTCTTTCTACAATTGTTTCGGCCCCTTATCCTCCTGCTGTGATTGTTATTCGACATATGCTTCGTTAAAATACATTTCCGTAACCTATGGTGCGATTTAAATGGTTTGAAAATAATTATGTCCGTATTCCTTAGTTGTGGATTTCAAGGTGTCATTTTTTTTTTTTGGGGGGGGGGGGGGGGGGCGGGGGGTGCCTAGTTGACCATGTTGTTAGTGCACTTGTATTCATGGCGAGGCGCAGACGCCGTCTGGAGGTGACAGGTTCAATTCCCGGCACAGTAACTATAGCTTTCGATATTTATGTTGTCTAGTGTGTTCTTTTATCTATCTACTTCTTTATATAAATGCCGATCAATACACTTTCTGTTACTTGATTAATTCATAAAATGTAACGGCCTCACAAAGGTTCCCCTCTGTTTATTTAGAGGAATTGTATTTCTCACACTTAGTACTGACGTGGTCTATATGGTTCTGTAATTCTCTCTTCTGCTTCAGCTATGTGTAGTTTGTCACCTGCAAATAAGCATTCTGAGATACTATACTTTGCTTCGCCATAGGTTTTTTTTTTTTTTTTGCTGTCGTTTTTTTTTTTTTTTTTTTGGGCCATTATTGTCGATGTATGATATTTAAAAAAAAAAACAAAGCCGGGCAGATAGAACACATCCCTGTTTTACTCCAGAATTTACTTCAGACTGTTGCGATGTACCTGCTTTTGATGGTGTGCAACTTTTACCTGATGTATATAAGTTCTTTCAAACTTAAGTTACATGTTTGCTGATTCCATATCTTCTTAACTCATTGTCTGTAGGTAAAGTAGATTATTTTCCTAAAAGACATTTCTGAAATATGTTAAAACTAAAAATTAGAGCTAAAGCCGCTCGCTCAAATGTACGTATTGTAATATCCATTAAGCTAATGAAATTTGTGTGACACATGCATTATAGGTATTAATGTTTCTGCATGTTTTGTTTGTTGTTGTTGTTGTTGTTGTTGTTGTTGTTGTTGTTGTTGTTGTTGTTGTTATTGTTGCACAAGCATACTTGCTATAGTACGCCCACTGGTATCTGACTGAAATTAAAATTTTTTAAAGGGGTCTAGCTGTCCTGAACTTGAGAGATTTGAAGTTTAAATATCTGATACAAATGTGTTGATGAGTTTCACACCAATCAACTGCTCTTTTTCATAAATTCTGGCAATTATAAGGTTGATTAGGCAAAGTTTGGTAGGAATTTAAAAAAAGTTCTGTATGTCATAACACGGCTTGATAAATTAAAGCAATTGACGATGATGGAATTGCAGCTGAAATGTTCAAAAAAGGTGGTCATGCATTACAAGTAAAGATACCGACCGACCGATCCGACCGACCGACCGACGACCGACCGACCGACCGACCGACCGACCGACCGACGACCGACCGACCGACCGACCGACCGACCGACGACCGACCGACCGACCCGACCGACCGACCGACCGACCGACCGACCGACCGACCGACCGACCGACCGACCGACCGACCGACCGACCGACCGACCGACCGACCGACCGACCGACCGACCGACCGACCGACCGACCGACCGACCGACCGACCGAACCGACCGACCCCGACCGACCGACCGACCGACCGACCGACCGACCGACCGACCGACCGAACCCCGACCCGACCGACCGACCGACCGACCGACGACCGACCGACCGACCGACCGACCGACCGACCGACCGACCGACGACCGACCGACCGACCCCGACCCGACCGACCGACCGACCGACCGACCCGACCGACCGACTGACCCGACCGACCCGACCGACCGACTGACCCGACCGACCGACCCGACCGACCGACCGACCCGACCGACCGACCGACCGACCGACCGACCGACCGACGACCGACCGACCGACCGACCGACCCGACCGACCGACCGACCGACCGACCGACCGACCGACCGACCGACCGACCGACCGACCGACCGACCGACCGACCGACCGACCGACCGACCGACCGACCGACCGACCGACCCGACCGACCGATCCGACCGACCGACCGAACCCGACCGACCGACCCGACCCGAACCGAACCGACCGACAGACAGAACGACAGACCGACCCGACCGACCCGACCGACCCGACCGACCCGACCGACCGAACGATACCGAACGACCGATAGACCGACCGACCGACCGACCGAACCCGACCGACCGACCCGAACCGACCGACGACCCGACCGACCGACCGACCGACCGACCGACCGACCGACAGACCGACCCGAACCGACCGAACCCGACCGACCGACCGACCGATAGACCGACCGACCGACCGACCCCTAGCGACGACCGACGACCGACCACCGACCGACCCGACCGACCGACCGACCGACCGACCAGACCGACCGAACGACCGACCGACCGAAGACAGACCGAACGACCGACCGACCGACCCGACCGACACGACCCGAAGACCGATAGACCGACCGATAGACAGACCGACCCCGACCGACCGACAGACCGACCCGAACGATAGACCGACGAGACCCGAACCGACCGACGACCCGATAGACAGACCGAACGACCGACCCGACAGACCGACCGAACGACCGAACCCGAACGACCGACCGACCGAACCCGACCGAACCCGACCGACCCGACCGACCGATAGACCGACCGAACGACCGACCGACCCGACCGACCCGACCGACGACCGACCGACCGAACCGACCGACGACCCGACCCGACGAGAACGAACCGACCGACGAATAACGATAGATACCGAGAGAACCCGAACCCGAACCCGATAGACCGACCGACAGACAGACAGACCGACCGACCGACCCGACCCGACCGAACGATAGACCCGACCGACCGACAGACCGACCCGACGACCGACCCGAGAAGACCGACACCGACCGACCCGACCCGACAGACCGATAGACCGACAGACCGACCGACCCGAACCGACCGACAGACCGACCCGATAGACCGACCGACCGACCCGACCGACCGACCGACCGACCGAAGATAGATAGACCCGAACCGATAGACCGATAGACCGACACGACCGATAGATAGACCCGACCGATAACCGATACGAACGACCGACCGACGATAGACCCGAAAGACCGATAGACGAGAGATAGAACGACAGACCGACCGACCCGACTAGACGAAACCGAACCCGATAGACAGACCGACACCGATAGACCCGACCGACAGAACCGACCAGAACCGATAGACCGACCGACCGACCGACCGACCGAGACCAGACAGACCGACCGACCCGATAGACAGACAGACATACGACAGACCCGACAGACAGACAGAAGACCGACCCGAACCGACAAGATAGACCGACCGAACCGACCGACAGACCGACCGACACGACGAACAGACCGACGACCAGACAGACCGACCCCGACAGACAG
>CAJHNH020004316.1:0-20000 GCA_905116865.2 Candidula unifasciata | reverse complement strand
ACCCCCCCGAGGATAGAAAGACGACCGATAGACCGACCCGACGATAGATAGATAGATAGATAGACCCACGGATAGACCGACGACCGACAGAAGACCGATAGACGAGACCGACGAACCGACGAACGAACCGACGATAGACGACCGACCGATAGATAGACCGACCGACAGACGACCGATAGATACCCGAGACCCGAGACGACCGAAGACGATAGACCCGACCGATAGACCGATAGACCGATAGATAGACCGACGACGAACGACCGACCGACCGAGACAGACCGACGACGACGACGACCGATAGATACCGACCGACCGAGACGACCGACCGACCGACCGACCGACCGACGAGATAGACCGACCGACGACCGACCGACCGACCGACCGACGACGACGAATAGACGACCGACCGACCGACGACGACCCGACGATAGACCGACGAAACGACGACCGGATAGACGACGGACGACCGAAAGACGAGACCGACGACCGACCCGAAGACCGACCGACCGACGAGATAGACCGACGAGACCCGACCGACCCGAAGAGACGAGACGACGACGCGACCGACGACCGATACGACGAGACCGACCGACCGACGATAGATAGACCGACCCGACCGACGAGACCGAACGATAGATAGACGACGAAAGATAGACCGACCGAGACGAGACCGACCGACCGACGGACCGACGAACCGACCGACGACCGACCCGACCGACCGACCGACCGAACGACCGCCGACCGACCGACGACGAACGACCGACGACCGACCGACCGACCGACCGACCGACGAACGATAGACCGACGATAGAATAGACCGACCGACCGACGACCGACCGACGAACCGACCCCCGACCGACCGACGACGACGAGATAGATAGATAGACGACGACCGACGATAGATAGATAGATAGACGCGACGACGATAGATAGACGAATAGATAGATAGATAGATAGACGGATAGACCGACGAGAGATAGATAGATAGATAGACGATAGATAGATAGACCGACGCGATAGATAGATAGATAGATAGATAGATAGACGATAGATAGACGAGATAGATAGAACGATAGATAGACGAGACGAGAGATAGATAGATACGATAGATAGAGAATAGATAGATAGACCGATAGATAGATAGATAGACCGATAGATAGATAGATAGACCGACCGACACGAAGATAGATAGATAGATAATAGATAGATAGATGAGAGATAGATAGATAGATAGATAGATAGATAGATAGATAGATAGATAGATAGATACGATAGATAGATAGATAGATAGATAGATAGATAGATAGATAGATAGATAGACCGACGACGATAGATAGATAGATAGACCGATAGATAGATAGACGAGATAGACGACCGACGAGACCGACGAGACCGACCGACGATAGACGATAGACGGATAGATAGACCCCGACCGATAGACCGATAGATAGATAGATAGATAGACCGATAGATAGATAGATAGATAGATAGATAGACCGACGACCGATAGATAGATAGACGACGATAGATAGATAGACGATAGATAGATAGATAGATAGATAGATAGAGACGACGATAGATAGACGAACGACCCGAGATACGATAGATAGATAGATAGACGACGATAGATAGATAGATAGAGATAGAGAGATAGATAGATAGACCCGATAGATAGACGAGATAGATAGACCGAGATAGATAGATAGACCCGAGATAGATAGATAGACGACGATAGATAGATAGATAGATAGATAGATAGATAGAGAGATAGATAGATAGACGAGATAGACAGATAGATAGACGATAGACGATAGACCGACCGACCCGACCGATAGATACGATAGATAACCGACGAACCGATAGATAGATAGATAGATATAGATAGATAGATAGACGAGACGATAGATAGATAGATAGATAGATAGATAGATAGATAGATAGATACGACCGATAGACCCGATAGATAACCGACGAGATAGATAGACGAGACCGAGACGACGACGATAGACGCGATAGATAGATACCCGAATAGACAGATAGATAGATAGACGACAGACCCCGAGATAGATAGACGATAGATAGACCGAATACGATAGACGATAGACGAGATAGATAGATAGACCGAGATAACGAGATAGAACGAGACCGACAGATAGACGGACGATAGATAGACCGACGGAGATAGACCGACGGACGATAGATAGACGATAGATAGATAGATAGAGAGAGAGAGATAGATAGATAGATAGATAGACCCCCGACGATAGATAGACGAGATAGACGAACCGATAGATAGAACGCCGACGATAGATAGACCGAGATAGATAGACGATAGATAGACCGAGACCGAACGGAACGACGGAACCCGAGAGACCCCCGAGACGAACCGACGACGAACGACCGAGATACCCCGAGACCGATAGACCGACGATAGACCCGAACCGATAGACGATAGACCGACCGAGACGACGGAGAACCGACCGACGATAGACCGAAGACGACGACGACGACCGATAGATAGACGACGACCGACCGACCGACCGACCGACCGACCGACGACCCGACCGACCGAACCGACGACGACGATAGACGACGACCGACCGAGATAGATAGACCGACGACCGACCGACGAGATAGACGGGATACGATAGATAGAACGATAGATAGATAGACCGACCGACCGACCGAACGACGAACCCGATAGATAGAACGAGACCCGAACGAGAGACCCCGAACCGACGAGACGAACGACGACCCCGATAGACGACCGAGATAGATAGATAGAAACCCGAGACCGACGACGACCGACCGACCCGAGAACCGACGATAGATAGACGAATAGATAGACCCGAGATAGATAGATAGATAGATAGACCGATAGACGATAGATAGAAAGATAGACCCGACCCGATAGAGAACGAACGAGACGAGATAGACGAGAACCCGAAGATACCGACGATACGAAGATAACGATAGATACGATACCGATAGATAGATAGATAGACGATAGACGACCGACCGATAGATAGATAGAGACGAATAGATAGATAGAACCGACGAAGAAGATAGATAGATAGACCCGACCGAGATACCGAACGATAGATAGACGGACCGAGATAGATACCCCGAGACCCCGAACCCGAGATAGACGAACCGACCGACCGACCGATACCGACCCGAATAGACGAACGATAGAAGACCGAGACGATACGACGATAGACCGACCGAACGACCGACCGACGAACCCGACCGACCGAACCGACGATAGACCGACGAGACGACGGACGACGATAGACGACGACGACCGACGAAGACGACCCGACCGACCGAGACCGACGACGACCGACCGACCCGACCGACCGGACGGACCGACGACCGACGAACCGACCGACCGACGACGACCGACCGACGATAGATAGACCGAGATAGACCGACCGATACCGATAGACGATACGATAGACGATAGAACCGATAGACCGACACGACGACGATAGACGAACGACGACGATAGACGAACGACGATAGATAGATAGAACGATAGACGACGATAGACGACCGACGATAGACGATAGATAGACGACGACGAACGACGACGACGACGACGACGGATAGATAGATAGACGACCGACGACGACGAACGACAGATAGACGACCGATAGACGACCGACGATAGACCGACGATAGACCGACGACGACGACGACACCGACCGACGATACCGAACCGACGCCGATAGATAGACGGACGATAGACGAGACGACCGAACGATAGATAACGACCGAACGACGACGACGAACCGACGGACCGACGATAGATACGACGACGACCCGACGACCGACCGATAGACGAACGACGACGAACGATAGACCGACCGACCGACCGACGACGACGACCGACCCGACGACGATAGACGACCGACCGACCCGACCGACCGACGATACGACGACGAACGACGACGACCGACGACCGATAGATAGACGAGAACGACGACGATAGATAGACCGACCCGGACGACCCGACGAAGATACCGACCGATAGACCGACCGACCCCGACCGACCGATAGACGACAGATAGACCGACCGACGACGATAGACGAACGA
This sequence comes from Candidula unifasciata, assembly GCA_905116865.2. NCBI lineage: Eukaryota > Metazoa > Mollusca > Gastropoda > Stylommatophora > Geomitridae > Candidula > Candidula unifasciata. The sequence goes on along the minus strand of CAJHNH020004316.1, from coordinate 15,901 downwards.
ACGATAGACGACGACGAGACGACCGAACCCGACCCGACGAACGATAGACCCGACGGATAGAAAGACGATACCGACCGACAGACGACGACCGAATAGATAGACCGATAAACGGACCGACGACGATAACGACGACGAGACGACGACGACGACGAACCGAGACCGAACCGACGACGACGAACGACGACCCGACCGACCGACCGACCGACCGACGACGACCGACCGACGACCCGACGACGACCGACCGACCGACCGACGACCGATAGACCGACCGACCGACGACGACCGAACGACGAACGACGACCGACGACCGACGACCGACCGACCGACCGACGACGATAGAGATAGACGGACCGACCGACCGAACCGACCGAACCGACCGAAACCGACCGACGACCGACCGACCGAAACGACGAACGACGACCGACGACACGAACCCGACAGACGGACGACGATAGACGACGACCGAACGACCGACCGACGATAGATAGACGACGATACCGACCGACGACGATAGACCGACGACGACGACGAACCCCGACCGACCGACCGACCGACGAGACGACGACGACCGACGACGAACCGACGAACGACGAACCGAACCGAACCCGACGAAAGATAGACGAGACCGAACAGACGACGACGACGACCGAACCGACGACGATAGACCGAACGACGACCGACCCGATAGAACCGACGAACGACGACGACGAACGACGAGACGACCGACCGACCGACCGACGATAGACCGAACGACGACGACGACCGACCCGATAGATAGACGCCGAAGATAGACGATAGATAGATAGATAGATAGATAGACCGACGAACGAACCCGAACCCGAGATAGACCGAACCCCGAACCCGACCCGACGAGAAACGACGACGACGGAACGATACGACCCGATAGATAGACGATAGAACCCGAGACCGACGAACGAACGACGATAGAAAGATAGATAATAGATAGAAGATAGATAGATAGATAGATAGATAGATAGACGATAGATAGATAGATAGATAGATAGATAGATAGATAGATAGAATAGATAGATAGATAGACCGACGAACGATAGATAGATAGATACCCGATAGATAGATACGACCGACCGATAGGACGAGACGAAGATAGATAGACCGATAGACGACCGACGGACGACCCCCGACCCGACCCCGACGATAGAACGACGATAGATACGACGACCCGAACCCCGACACGATAGACGACCCGACGAGACGATAGATAGATACGAACGACGAGACGACCCGAAGATAGAAAGACCCGACCGAACCCGAACCGAACCCGATAGATAGAACGGACGAGATAGACGAACCCGAACCCGAACGATAGATACGATAGATAGATAGATAGATAGATAGATAGATAGATAGACGAACGAGATAGATAGATAGATAGATAGACAGATAGACCCGATAGACAGATAGATAGATAGATAGACCCGAGAACGAACAGAAGATAGAACGATAGACAGACGAACCGATAGAACCCGAACGATAGACGACCGAACCGAACGACGATACGAACCCGACCGACGACGACGATACCCGAAGACGAAGATAGATAGACGGATACGACCGATACGACCGACCGACCGACCCGACCGATAGACCGACCGAACGAACGACCCGACCCCGAACGACGACCGACGAACCCGAAACGACGACCGACCCGATACGACGACCCCGAACCCGACCCGACCGACCGACCGAACCCGACCGACCGACCGACGAACGACGACGACGAACCCGAACCGAACGACGACCCGACCGACCGAACCGATAACCCCCGACCGAGACCGAACGACGACCCGACGACGAGATAGAACCGACCGACGACGACGACCCGACCGACCGATACCGAACCCGACGATAGACCCCGAACCCGAGACCCGACGATCGACAACGACCGACCGACCGACGACGACAGACGACCGAACCCGACCCGACGACGAACGACCCGAACGAAGACGACGAGACCGACGACCGACGACGACGAACGAGAACCCGAAATAGACGAGCCGAACGAACCCGAACCCGACGAACGAAGATAGACCCGACCCGACCGACCCGAACCCGAACCCGAACCGACGAACCCGAACCCGACCCGAACCCGACGACGAACGACGAACCCGAAACGAACCCGAACGACCGATACGACGAACCCGATACGATACGACGACGAAGATAGAAGACGACCCGAACGAAGATACGAACCCGAACCCGAACCCGAACCCGACCCGACGATAACCCGACCGCGAACCCGAACCCGACCCCGAACCCGAACCGAACGAACGACGACGAGATAGACCCGACCCCGAACCCGAACCCGACGACGACGACGACCCGAGACCGACCCGACCCGAACGACCGAACCGACCCGAACGAGACCGACCGAACCCCGACCGACCCGACCGACCGACCGATAGACCGACCCGAACGACCCGACGACCGAACCCCGACCGACGAACGACCGACGACCCCGACCCCGAACCCGATAGAACCCGAACCCGAACGAACCGAACCGAACCCGAACCCGAACCGACCCGAACCCGAACCGAACCCGACCCGACGAACCCGAACCGACCGACCGACCCGAACCCGAACCCGAACCCGACCGACCGAACCCGAACCCGAACCCGAACCCGACCCGACCGACCGACCCGACCGAACGACGACCCGAACCCGAACGACCGAACCGACGAACGACCGAACCCGAAGACGAACCCGACCCGACCGACCGAACCCGAGATACCGAACCCGAACGACGACCGACCCGACCGACACCGAACCCGACGAGACGAACCCGACCGACGAGACGACGACGAACCGAACCCGAACCCGAACCCGAACCGAACCCGAACCCGACCGACCCCGAACCCGAACCCGAACCCGAACGACGAACCGAACGAACCCGAACCGACCGAACCCGAACCGATACGAACCCGAACCCGAACGACGACGACCCGACCGAACCCGAACCCGAAGACCGACCGACCGACCCGACCGACCCGAACCCGAACCGAACCCGACGACGAACCCGAACCCGAACCCGAACCCGAACCCGAACCCGACCCGAAACCCGAACCGATACCCGAACCCGACGACGACCGAACCCGAACCGAACCCGAACCCGAACGACCGCCGAACCCGACCCGAACCCGACCGACGACGACACGACCCGACCGAACCCGAACCCGAACGACCGAACCCGACGACCGAACCCGAACGCCGACCCGAACGACGAACGAACCCGAACCCGAACCCGAACCGAACCCGAACCCGAACGACCGAACCCGAACCCGAACCCGAACCCGAACCCGAACCCCGACCCCGAACCCGAACCCGAACCCGAACCCGACGATAGACCCCGAACCCGAACCGAACCCGAACCCGAACGATAGAACCCGACGACCGACGACCCGACGACCCGAACCCGAACCCGACGAACCCGAACCCGAACCGAACCCGAACCCGACGACCCCCGATAGAACCCGAGACCGCCGAACCCGACGACTACGAACCCGAACGAACCCGAACCCGACCGACCCCCGACCCGAACCCCGAACCCGAACGACGAACCGAACGGACGACCCGAACCCGACCCCGACGAACCCGAACCCGACCCGAACGACCCGACCCCGAACGAACCGAACGACGACCGACCCCCGACGACCGAACCGACGACCCGAACGAACCCGACGACGAACGACGACCGACCGACCCCCGAACGACCGACGACGAACCGAACCCGAACGACGACCGACGACGAACCCGAACCCGAACGACCGACCCGAACCCGACGACCGAACCCGAACCCGAACCGACCCCGAACCCGAACGAACCCGAACCCGAACCGAACCCGACGACCGAACGAACCCGAACCCGAACCCGAACCCGAACCCGAACCCGAACCCGACCCGAACCCGAACCCGACCCCGAACCCGAACCCGAACCGATAGACCCGAACCCGACCCGAACCCGAACGATAACCGAACCCGAACCCGACGACGACCGAACCGACCCGACCGACGACCGACGAACCCGAACCCGAACCCGAACCCGACCGAACCGACCCGAAGACGAACGAACCCCGAACCCGACCCGAACCCGACCCGACGAACCGAACCCGACGACGGACCGACCGACGACGAACCGACGACGAACGACCGACGACGACCGACCGACCCGACCGACCCGACCGACCGAGATAGACCGACCCCGACGACCGATACGAACCCGACCCCGAACCCGAACCCGAACCCGAACCCGAACCCCGAACCCGAACCCGAACCCGAACCCGAACCCGAACCCGAACCCGACGAACCCCGAACCCGAACCCGAACCCGAACCCGAACGACCGAACCCGAACCCGACCCCGAACCCGAACCCGACCCGAACCCGACCGACCGAACCCGAACCCGAACCGACGACGACGAACCCGAACGACGGACCCGAACCCGAACCCGACCGACGAACGATAGAACCCGAACCCGAACCCGAACCCGAACCCGAACCCGAACCCGAACCGACCGATAACCCGAACCCGAACCCGAACCCGAACCCCGAACCCGAACCCCCGAACCCGAACCCGACCCGAACCCGAACCCGATACCCGAACCCGAACCCGAACCCGAACCCGACGACGAACCCGAACGAACCGAACCCGAACCCGAACCCGAACCCGACCCGAACCCGAACCCGAACCCGAACCCGAACCCGACCCCGAACCCGAACCCGAACCCGAACCCGACCCCGAACCGACGACCCGACCCGAACCCGAACCCGAACCCGACCCCGACGACGAACGGAACGAACCCGACGAGACGATAGAACCCGAACGACCGAACCCGAACCCGAACCCGAACCCGAACGACGACCCCGAGAACCCGACCCGAACCCGAACCCGAACCGAACCCGACGAGATAACCCGAACCCGAAACCCGAGACCGAAGACCCGAACCCGAACCCGAACCGACGAACGAGACCGAACCCGAACCCGAACCCGAGACCCGAACCCGATACCCGAAACGATACGCGACGAACCGACGACCGACCCGAACCCGAGACCGACGAACCCGACCCGAACCCGAACGAGAACCGAACCGAACGATAGAACCCGAACCCGACCCCGACCCGAACCCGAACCCGAACCGAACCGACCCGAACCCGACCCGAACCCGAACCCGACCCCCGCCGAAGACCCTACGACGAACCCGAACGACCGAACCCGAACCGAACCCGAACCCGAACCCGACCCGACCCGAACCCGACCCGAACCCGAAACGACGACCCCGACCCGAACCGAAACCCGAACCCCCGAACCCGAACCCGAACCCGACCCGAACCCGACCCCGAACCCGAACCCGAACCCGACCCCGACCCGACCGAACCCGACCCCGAACCCGAACGACCCCCGAACCCGAACCCGAACCCGAACCCGAAACCGCCCGAACCCGAACCCGAACCCGACCCGAACCCGAACCCGACCCGACCCGAACCCGAACCCGAACCCGACGAACCCGAACCCGAACCCGAACGACCGAAACCCGAACCCGAACCCGAACCCGAACCCGAACCCGAACCCGAACCCGAACCCGAACCCGAACCCGAACCCGAACCCGAACCCGAACCGACCGAACGACGAACCCGAACCCGACCGCCGACCCGATAAACCCGAACCCGAGACCCGAACCGACCCGACCCGAACCCGACGACGACCCGACACCCGAACCCGACCCCGCACCCGAACCCGAACCCGACCCCGAACCCGAACCGAACCCGAACCCGAACCCGAACCCGAACCCGAACCCGACGAACCCGACCGACCCGAACCCGAACGACGACCGAACCCGAACCCGACGACCGAACCCCGATACCCGAACCCGAAACGAACGACGACCGAACCCGACACCCGAACCCGAACCCCGAACCCGAACCCGAACCCGAAGATACCCGAACCCGAATACCGAACAGATAACCCGAACCCGAACCGAACCCGAACCCGAACCCGAACCCGAACCCGAACCCGACCCGACCCGAACCCTACGACCGAACCCGATACCCGAACCCGAAACCGAACCCGAACCCGAACCCGAACCCGAACCCGAACCGAACCCGAACCCGAACCCGAACCCGAACCCGAACCCGAACCCGACCCGAGACCCCCGAACCCGACCCCGAACCCGAACCCGACCCCGAACCGAACCCGAACCCGAACCGAACGACGAACCGAACCCGAACCCGAACCCGAACCCGAACCCGACCCGAACCCGACACCGACGAACCCGAACGACGAACGAACCGAACCCGAACCGACGACCGACCCCGAACCCCGAACCCGAACCCGACGACCCCCGAACCCGAACCCGACGACACCGAACCCGAACCCGAACCCGAACCCGAACCAGAACGATAGATAGATACCCAGACCCGAACCCGAACCCGATACCCGACCCGAACCCGACGACCGAACCGAAACCCGAACCCGAACCCGAACCCGAACCCGAACCCGAACCCGAGACGAACCCGAACCCGAACCCGAACCCGAACCCGAACCGAACCCGAACCCGAAACCCGAACCCGAACCCGAACCCGAACCCGAACCCGAACCCGAACGATACCGAACCCGAACGACGAACCCGAACCGAACGACGAACCCGAACCCGAACCCGAACCCGAACCCGAACCCGAACCCGAACCCGAACCCGAACCCGAAGACCCGAACCCGAACCCGAACCCGAACCCGAACCCGAACCCGAACCCGAACCCGACCCCGACGAAACGACGACCGAACCCGACCCGAACCCGAACCCGAACCCGACCCGAACGACCGGTAACGACGACGACCGAACCCGAACCCGAACCCGAACCCGAACCGAACCCGAACCCGAACCCGAACCCGAACCCGAACCCGAACCCGAACCCGAACCCGAACCCGAACCCGAACCCGAACCCGAACCCGAACCCGAACCCGAACCCGAAACCGAACCCGAACCCGAACCCGACGACCCCGACCGACGACGACGAACCCCGACCCCCGAACCCGAACCCCGAACCCGAACCCGAACCCGAACCGACCCGAACCCGAACGCCGAAACCCGAACCGAACCCGAACCCGAACCCGACCCGAACCCGAACCCGAACCCGACCCGAACCCGAACCCGAACCCGAACCGAACCCGAACCCGAACCCGACCCCGACCCGAACCCGAACCCGAACCCGAACCCGAACCCGAACCCGAACCCGAACCGAACCCGAACCCGAACCCGAACCCGACCCGAACCCGAACCCGAACCCGAACCGAACCCGAACCGACGAACCCGACCCGAACCCGAACCCGAACCCGAACCCGAACCCGAACCCGAACCCGAACCCGAACCCGAACCGAACGACGACCCGAACCGACCCGACCCGAACCCGAACCCGAACCCGAACCCGACCCGAACCGAACCCGACGACGAACCCGAACCCGAACCCGAACCCGAACACCGAACCCGACCCGACGACCCGACCCGACCGAACCCGAACCCGAACGAACGACCCGAACGACCCGAACCCGAACCCGAACCGATAACCCGAACCCGAACCCGAACCCGAACCCGAACCCGAACCCGAACCCGAACCCGATACGACCCGAACCCGAACCCGAACCCGAACCCGAACCCGAACCCGAACCCGAACCCGAACCCGAACGATAACCCGAACCCCGAACCCGACCCGAACCCGAACCCGAACCCGAACGACGAACCCGAACCCGAACCCGAACCCGAACCGAACCCCGAACCCGAACCCGAACCCGAACCCGAACGACCGAACGAACCGAACCCGAACCCGAACCCGAACCGACGACCTAACCGAACCCGAACCCGAACCCGAACCCGACCCCGACCGACCCGAACCCGAACCCGAACCCGAACCCGACCCGAACCGAACCCGAACCCGAACCCGAACCCGAACCGAACCCGAACCCCCCCGAACCCCCCGAACCCGAACCCCCGAACCCGAACCCGAACCCGAACCGACCCGACCCGACGATAACCCCGAACGACCGAACCGAACCCGAACGACGAACCCGAACCCGAACCCGAACCCGAACCCGAACCCGAACCCGAACCCGAACCCGAACCCGACCCGAACCCGAACCCGAACCCGAACCCGAACGACGAACCCGAGATACCCGAACCGAACCCGAACCCGACGAACGAACCCGAACCCGAACCCGAACCCGAACCCGAACCGAACCCGAACCCGAACCCGAACCCGAACCCGAAACGAACCCGACCCGAACCCGAACCCGAACCCGAACCGAAACCCGAACCGACGAACCCGAACCCGACCGACGAACCCGAACCCGAACGAACCCGAACCCGACGAACCGACGAACCGAACCCGAACCCGAACCCGAACCCGAACCCGAACCCGAACCCGAACCCGAACCCGAAACCCGAACCCGAACCCGAACCCGACGACCGAACCCGAACCCGAACCCGAACCGAACCCGAACCCGAACCCGAACCCGACCCCGAACCCGAACCCGAACCCGAACCCGAACCCGAACCGAACCCGAACCCGAACCCGAACCGAACCCGAACCCGAACCCGAACCCGAACCCCGAACCGAACCGAACCCGACCCGAACCCCGAACCCGACCCGAACCCGAACCCGAACCGAACCCCGACGACCGAACCCCGAACCCGAACCCGAACCCGAACCCGAACCCGAACGACCGAACCGAACCCGAACGAACCCGAACCCGACCCCGAACCCCGACCCGAACCCGAACCCGAAGACCCGAACCCCGAACCCGAACCCGAACCCGAACCCGAACGACGAACCCGAACCCGAACCCGACCCCGAACCCGAACCCGAACCCGAACCCGAACCGAACGACCCGAACCCGAACCCGAAAAAACGAACGACGACCCCCGAACCCGAACCGAACCCGAACCCGAACCCGAACCCGAACCGAACCCCGACCCGAACCCGACGATAGAACCCGAACCCGACCCGAACCCGAACCCGACCCCGAACCCGAACCCCCGAACCCGAACCGAACGACCGAACCCCGAACCCGAACCCGAACCCGAACCCGAACCCGAACCCGAACCCGACCCGAACCCGAACCCGAACCCGAACCCGAACCCGAACCCGAACCCGAACCCGAACCGACCCGAACCCGAACCCGAACCCGAACCCGAACCCGAACCCGAACCCGAACCCCGAACCCGAACCCGAACCCGACCCCGACCCGAACCCGAACCCGAACCCGACCCGAGACGAACCCGAACCCGAACCCGAACCCGAACCCGAACCCGAACCCGAACCCGAACCCGAACCCGACCCGAACCCGAACCCGAACCCGAACCCGAACCGAACCCGAACCCGAACCCCGAACCCGAACCCGAACCCGAACCCGAACCCGAACCCGAACCGAACCCAACCCGAACCCGAACCCGAACCCGAACCCGAACCCGAACCCGAACCCGAACCCGAAACCCGAACCCGAACCCGAACCGACCGAACCCGAACCCGAACCCGAACCCGAACCCGAACCCGAACCCCGAACCCCGAACCCGAACCCGAACCCGAAACCCGAACCCGAACCCGAACCCGAACCCGAACCCGAACCCGAACCCGAACCCGAACCCGAACCCCGAACCCGAACCCGAACCCGAACCCGAACCCGAACCGAACCCGAACCCGAACCGACCGACCGACCGAACGAAACCCGAACCCGAACCCGAACCCGAACCCGAACCCGAACCCGAACCCGAACGAACCCGAACCCGAACCCGAACCCGACCCCGACCCCGAACCCGACCGACCGAACCCGAACCCGAACCCGACCCGAACCCGAACCGACCCGAACCGAACCCGAACCCGACCCGAACCCGAACGACCCGAACCGAACCCGAACCCGAACCCGACCCCCGAACCCGAACCCGAACCCGACCCCGACCGACCGACCGACCGACCGAACCCGAACCCGACCCCGACGACGACCCGACCGAACCCGAACCCGAACCCGAACCGACCCGACCGACCCGACCCGAACCCGAACCCGACCCGAACCCGAACGAACCGAACCCGAACCCGAACCCGACCCGACCGACCCGACCCGAACCCGAACCCGACCGACCCGACGAACCCGAACCCGAACCCGAACCCGAACGACGACCCGAACCCGACCCCGACCCCGAACCCGAACCCGACCGACCCGAACCCGACCCCGAACCCGAACCCGAACCCGACCGACCCGAACCCCCGACCCGAACCCGAACCCGAACCCGAACCCGAACCGAACCCCGACCGACCGACCGAACCCGAACCCGAACCCGACCCGAACCCGACCGAACCCGAACCCGACCCCGAACCCGAACCCGAACCCGAACCGACCCGAACCCGACGACGAACCGACCCGAACCCGACCCGAACCGAACGACCGACCCGAACCGAACGAACGACGAACCCGAACCCGAACCCGAAACCCGAACCCCGACGACGAACCCGAACCCGAACCCGAACCCGAACCCGACCCGACCCGAACCCGAACCCGACCCGACCCGAACCCGAACCCGAACCCGAACCCGACCCGAACCCGAACCCGAACCCGAACGACGAACCCGAACCCGAACCCGAACCCGAACCCGAACCCGAACCCGAACCCCGAACCGAACCCGAACCCGAACCCGACCCGAACCCGAACCCGACGACCGAACCCGAACCCGAACGAACCCGAACCCGAACCCGAACCCGAACCGAACCCGAACCCCGAACCCGAACCCGAACCCGAACCCGAACCCGACCCGACCCGAACCGAACCCGACCCCGAACCCGACCCGAACCCGAACCGACCGAACCGAACCCGAACCCGAACCCGAACCCGAACCCGAACCCGAACCGAACCCGAACCCGAACCCGAACCCGACCCCCCCGAACCCGACCCGAACCCGAACCCGAACCCGAACCCGAACCCCGACCCGACCCGAACCCGAACCCGACCGAACCGAACCCGAACCCGACCCGAACCCAACCCGAACCGACCGAACCCGACCCCGACCCGAACCCGAACCCGAACCCGAACCCGAACCCGAACCCGACCCGAACCCGAACCCGAACCCGAACCCGAACCCGAACCGACCCGAACCCGAACCCGAACCCGAACCCGAACCCGAACCCCGAACCCGAACCCGAACCGAACCCGAACCCGAACCCGAACCCGAACCCGAACCCGAACCGACGACCCGAACCCGAACCCGAACCCGAACCCGAACCCGAACCCCGAACCCGAACCCGAACCCGAACCCGAACCCGAACCCGAACCCGAACCCGAACCCGAACGAACGACGACCCGAACCCGAACCCGACCCGAACCCGAACCCGAACCCGAACCCGAACCCGAACCCGAACCCGAACCCGAACCCGAACCCGAACCCGAACGACCGACCCGAACCCGAACCCGAACCCGAACCCCGAACCCGAACCCGAACCCGAACCCGAACCCGAACCCGAACCCGACCCGAACCCGAACGACCGACCCCGAACCGAACCCGAACCCCGAACCCCGACGACCGAACCCGAACCGACCCGAACCCGAACCCGAACCGAACCGAACCCGAACCGACCCGAACGACGAACCGAACCCGAACCCGACCGACCGAACCCGAACCCGAACCGAACCCGAACCCGAACCCGAACCCGAACCCGAACCCGAACCCGACCGAACCCGAACCCGAACCCGAACCCGACCCGAACCCGACCGACCGAACCCGAACCCGAACCCGAACCCGAACCCGAACCCGACCCGAACCGAACCCGAACCCGAACCCGAACCCGAACCCGAACCCGAACCCGAACCCCGAACCCGACCCGACCGACCGACCCGACGAACCGACCCCGAACCCGACCCGACCCGAACCCGAACCCGAACCCGAACCCGAACCCCGAACCGAACCCGAACCCGAACCCGAACCGACCCGACCCCCGAACCGAACCCGAACCCGAACCCGAACCGAACCCGAACCCGAACCCGAACCCGAACCCGAACCCGACCCGACCGACCGAACCCCGACCCGACCGAACCCGAACCCGAACGACGACCCGAACCCGAAACCGAACCCGAACGAACCGACCGCCGAACCCGAACCCGAACCCGAACGAACCCGACCCGAACCCCGACCCCCGAACCCGAACCCCCGAACCCGAACGACCGACGAACCCGAACCCGAACCCGACCCCGACCCGACCGAACGACCGACGAACCCGAACCCGAACCGAACGAACCGAAACCGACCCGAACGACCGACCCCGAACCGAACCCGACCCGAACCCGAACCGACGAACCCGAACCCGAACCGACCCGAAACCCGAACCCGAACCCCCGAACCCGAACCCGACCGAACCCGAACATCCCGAACCCGAACCCAAAACCCGATACCCGAACCCGATAGATAGATAGACGGATACCCCGGAACCCCCCGAACCCGGCGAACAGACGATAGAACCCGATAGATAGATAGATAGAACGATAGATAGACCTAGCCCCGAAACCCGACCCATAGATACGATACCCGAACCCGAACCCGAGATAGATAGATAGATAGATAACCCCGATAGATAGATAGACCCGAACGATAGAACGAACCGATAGATAGATAGATAGACGCGGAACCCGATACCCCCCCCGAACCCCGAACGAACCTAGATACCCGATAGATAGACCCGAACCCGGAACCCGGAACCGATAGATAGAACCCAACGATAGACGAACCCGAATAGATAGACCGATAGAACCCGAACCCCCCCGATAGAACCCGAACCCGAACGGAACCGGAACCGGACCCGCGCCCGAACCCGAAACCGACGAAACCCGGAACCCCGAACCCGATAGACCGAACCCCGAGAAGACCGATAGAGACGACAGACCAGAAGGACCCCTAGACCCCCGACAGATAGATAGATAGACCGATAGACCGACCCCGAGACCCGAACCCCCGATACCCGAACCCGATAGATAGATAGAACCCGCAGATAGAACCCTAGATAGATAGATAACGAAGAACCCGATAGATAGATAGCCGATAGATAGAACCCGAGACCCGAAGATAGATAGAACCCGAACCCGAACCGAACCGAGATAGATAGACCAAACCGAGAACCAGCTAGATAGATAGAACCCCGAAGATAGATAGAAGATAGACCCGATAGTAGAACCCCCCCGATAGAACCGAGATAGATAGATAGATAGATAGATAGAAGAACGAGAACCCGAACCCGATAGATAGATAGATAGATAGATAGAACCCGAGATAGATAGACCGAACCAGATAGATAGATAGATAGATAGAACCGATAGATAGATAACCCGATAGATAGATAGATAGAAACCGGGACAGATAGATACCCGATAGATAGATAGATCCCGAATAGATAGACCGCGAAGATAGATACCCGAATAGATAGATAGATAGCGAACCCGATAGATAGATAGATAGAGATAGAGATAGATAACCCCTACCCAGAACCCGAAGATAGAAGATAGATAGATAGATAGAAGATAGAAGATAGATAGATAGATAGATAGATAGATAGATAGGAAGTAGAAGATAGAAGATAGATAGATAGACCCGAATAGAAGCTAGAACGAACCGAACCCGAACCTAACCCGAACCCGAACCGAACCCCCGACCCGAACGCGAATACCCGACCCGACCCGAACCCGAAACCGAAACCGATAGAACCCCGAAATACCCGAACCGACCCGAAAACCCGAACCCAAACCCGAACCCCCCCCCCCGCTAACCCGAACCCGAACCCGAACCAACCCGAACCCGAACCCGAACCCCGAACCCCCGAACCCGATACCCGAACCCGAACCCGAACCCCCGGGGGGCCCCCCCCCAAACCCCAAAAAAAACCCCCCCAAACCCCCCCCGGGGAACCCCCCCCCCCCCAAAACCCCCCGGGGCCCCCCGGGGGGAAACCCCCCGGAAAAACCCCCCCCCCCCAAAAAAAAGGGGGGGGGCCCCCCCCAAAAAAGGGGGGCCACCCCCCCAAAACCCCCCCCCCCCCCCCCCAAAACCCCCCCCCCCCCCCCCGGGCCCCCCCCCGGGGGGGCCCCCCCCCCCCAAAAACCCCCCAAAAAAAAAAGGGAACCCCCCCCCCCCCCCCACCCCCCCCCCGGGAAACCCCCCCCCCCCCGGGCCCCCCCCCCCGGGGGGGGGGGCCCCCAAAACCCCCCCCCCCCCGGGGGGCCCCGAAAAACCCCCCCCCCCCCCCCCCCCCGGGGCCCCCCCCCCCCCCCCCCCCCCCCCCCCGGGGGGGGCCCCGGCCCCCCCCCCAAAAACCCCCCCCCCCCAAAAAAAAACCCCCCTCCGAAAAACCCCCCCCCAAAAAAAAGGGGGGGGGGCCCCCCCCCCCCCCCGGGGGGGGGGGCCCCCCGGGGGCCCCCCGGCCCCCCCCCAAACCCCCCCCAACCCCCAAACCCCCGGGGGGGGAAAAGGGCCCCCCCCCAAACCCCCCCCCGGCCGGCCAAAAACCCCCGGGGGGGGGGCCCCCCCCCCCCCCGGGGGGCCAAACCCCCCGCCCCCCCCCCCCCCCGGGGGGGGGGAAAACCCCCCCCCCCAAGGGGAAAACCCCCCCCGGGGCCCAACCCCCCCGGGGCCCCCGGGGGGGGGCCCCCCCCCCCCCCCCCCCCAACCCCCCCGGGAAAAAACCCCGGGCCCCCCGGCCCCCCCCCCCGGACCCCCCCCCCCCCAAAAAAAAAACCCCCCCCCCCCCCGGGGCCCCAAAAAAACCCCCCCCCCCCCCCCCCCCCAAACCCCCCGGGGAAACCGACCCCCCCGGGGGCCCCGGGGGGGCCCCCGGGGGGGGGGGAAAAAAACCCGGGGGGGGGCCCCCCGGGGGAAAAACCCCCCCAAAACCCCCCCCCGGGGGGCCCCGGGGCCCCGGGGGGCCCGAAAAAACCCCCCCCCCCCCCCCGGGGGGGGCCCCCCCCCCCCCCCCCGGGGGGCCCCCCCCCCCCCCGGGGGGGCCCCCCCCCCCCGGGGGCCCCCCCCCCCCCCCCCAAAAAAAGGGGGGGGGGCCCCCCCCGGGGGAAAAACCCCCCCCCCCCCCCCCCCCCCCCGCCCCCCCGGGGGCCCCCCCCCCCCCCCCCCCAAAACCCCCCCCCCCCCCCCCCCCCCCCGGGGAAAACCCCCGGGGGAAACCCCCCCCCCCGGGCCCCCCAAACCCCCCCGGCCCCCCCCCCGGGGGCCGGCCCCCCCGGGGCCCCCCCCCCCAACCCCCCCCCGGAAAACCCCCCCCGGGGGGGCCCGGGGGGAACCCCCCAAACCCCCCCCCCCCCCCCCCCCGGGGGGGGCCCCCCCCCCCGGGGGCCCCCCCCAAAAAAAAAACCCCCGGGGAAAAGGGCCCCCCAAAAAACCCCCCCCCCGGCCCCCCCCCCCCGGGGGAAAAAGGGGGGGGAAAAAAAAACCCCCCGGGCCCCCCCCCGGGGGCCCCGGGGGGGGGGGGGGGCCCCCCCCCCCCCCCCCCCCCCCGGGGGGGCCCCAACCCCCCCCCCCCCCCCGGGGCCCCAAAACCCCCCCCCCCCCCAAAAAAGGGGGCCCCGCCCCCCCCCCCCCCCCACCCCCCCCAAAAAACCCCCCCCGGGGGGCCCCGGCCCGCCAAAAAAACCCCCCCGGCCCCCGCCCCGGGGGGGCCCCGGCCCCCAAACCCCCCCCCCCGGGGCCCCCGGGCCCCCCGGCCCCCGGCCCCCCCCCCCCCCCCGGGGGGGGGCCCCCCCCAAAAAAACCCCCGGACCCCCCCCCCGGCCCCCGGCCCCCCGGACCCCCCCCCAAAGGGGGCCCGGCCGGAAGGGGGGGGGGCCCCCCCCCCCCAAACCCCC
>CAJHNH020004315.1:0-42610 GCA_905116865.2 Candidula unifasciata | reverse complement strand
ATCAGCATTGGAGCTCTGCGCTGGCTGCTGAAGATGAGGACGCAGCATGCAAGGGAATGTCCCGAGTGCTGTTATGTCAATTCTTGACTCAACTTAGCACTGACTTATTAAGAACATAAGGGGACTTTGATCCCCCTCTCAAGAGAAACTTCTATGCTTGCAAGCATTTTGGTTGGTAATGTGGACCTAAATTGTAATTGTTGTTATTACAGGTTGTCAAATGCAGGGTTCTTGGCATAAACTGCTTGATACTTGTTCAATACGTTGCAGGCAGGTATTTATTACCCTCGACATTTTATATCATATCTGAACGAATCATGCCCAAATAGTTACGGTTAACAGTGAAAGATGAAAGACATTTTAATAAAAATGTTAGTTTGAAAATCAAGTTGACTGCTTTTACAGAACAGTGTGTGGATAAATAATCAGGTTATGTCCCTTTGTATATATATATATATATATATATATATATATATATATATATATATATATATATATATATATATATATGTGTGTGTGTGTGTGTGTGTGTGCGCGCGTGCGCTCATATTCTACTGCAATGGACATGGAACAAAGAAAGGTGGAGACAGGCATGCTCCGTGCAGAGCGGCAAGCATCACTTCAGAGGTCCCGGGTAGTAAGCATCCTTTGGATATTTTCTTAGAGTTACGCCGGTGTGTTGGGAAATGAGCAGGCGGATATATTGGCCAGTTCTGCACCACTTGGTGGTGAACTGATATATGACAAGCTTGATGTTGTGAGGGCCCTTTGGGAGCGAGTGAACAGTGCTGAGGAACAGATAGATCATTACGGTCTGAGGAGAATGGTGCTGCGAGGAGTTACAAGAGGATCACGCCGACGATGGACACTAGGGGGAGGGGCGAGACGGATATACAGACTGTTACGGATACCATCAAAATTTTAACTTTTCGCTTGCTGCTGAAGATGGGGACGGAGCGCTTATGGGAGTGTCCCGAGTGCTGTGATGTCGATTCTTAATTCAACAATCAACAGATAATGTGCTGAACACTGTGCATATCATTTATACAGATTATCAGATGATGTGCTGAACACTGTGCATATCACTTATACAGAATATCAGATGATGTGCCGAACACCTGCATATCATTTATACAGATTATCAGATGATGAGCCGAACACCGTGCATATCACTTATGCAAAATGTCAGGAGATGTGATGAACACCCTCAATATCTTCTTCGTGTTCACCGGCTCTAAACTCCGGCGGAAAGTTCTGGTTGTTTTTCCACTTCTGGACTCTGGTCCTGTTCCAAAAATTGAGTGTTGCGTGCACATTCATTTCACTAATCTGATTCATATGCATGCTGACTGTTGGCTCATTGCCTCACAGGCAGATGTACTCCGACTTCGAAGGAAGCTCCTAATTAGTCGACTCTTTTGACATGCTTGTTGGGCAGGCAGTGGGTCTATTATTGTTTTCCCGACAACTGGACCCTGAAACCCACAAGGGAAGTTATCAATGTGCCTGGCTACTTTTGGTGCTTCTCCTAAAATATACTTTACTATAAATAGGCTGAAATTCCAGGATTTGTCAGACTGACTGACTGACTCTCTACCCCACTAGGACATCACACAAGCGATAAACAACCGATGACACAAAGTGCCACCATGTGGATGAGAATCGCCGTGGAGAGGTCCCAGAAACCGCGTTCAGACAATTGGCCATATTTGGGTAGCAAGGATTGGTATGTACAGGTCCCACCTAAAAAGTGGGAAATGCCTGCGCATTAACTTATAGCCTCTGCCAGTCAAGTAATCCGTACCTACACGTGGTGCTACCTGTTAAGCAGACACGGCTGTGGCGCAAAGCGAGTCTCCATCGCTAACAAAAAGGACCCCCGAGCCTGAAGGGGTAAAATACCAGGCTATGGCTGGGGTAAGCCAGACAGAAACCGTCGGTGGAGTGTGACCCCCCCCCCCCCCCCCCCATGTAAGGTGCGGCAGATGCTGGGCCCACCGGCGCGTGGACATGTCCCGATCCCGACTAAGGTCACACCCAGGGAGCCCACCCTGGATAATCAAAGGCGGAGAAGGAAAACTCCCACAACCTCTGATTTCTGGCAGGCAGTGTTTGGATGAACCAGGACACGGATAGGAAGACTCCGCAACTTCCCCCACCGAAGACGGACATGTCGGCCTGAATGGCGTGGGCACCCAGAAATGGAAACGGACTTCAACGCAATATACGGTTAATGAGTATGCATAGATACGTACACCGTTATGGGGCTGCTCCTGTGGACTACTGCCAGGCGGGAACAGAGCCGGATTCCGAGCCTCGAAGGAATCCACCCCAAACTACTGATAGTAGCTCTGCGCATCGGCGGACCAGGATTAAGCAGAGTGATGCGTCTGGCCAAAAAAATACCAAAACACTAAAGATAATGCAATGGAATGCAGAAGGGGTCATGATGAAAAAGCTCGAACTGCAAAAATTCATATATGAACACAATATCGATGTTGTCTGCATTCAGGAAACCAATTTAAACATAGGCTCTCGCTTTTCTGTCAGAGGCTATGAAACATACAGGCAAGACAGAGATATTACATTGGTTAAAAATACTATTGCAGCCACAGAAATTTCAAGAAGCAGCAGTGAGTCCGAACATCTGACTATAAAACTGCATATCCTTTCTGAGCCGCTACACGTTACTAGCTTTTACTGTCCCAACAACAAGAAATTAGAACTAGAATACACCCAAGTAGCTGATAAGATCCACAAAATTCTTGGTGACTTCAACAGTCATTCCCCCAGTTGGGGATATGCTTCTATGGACACAAGAGGAGAAGAGGTAGAGGAATGGATGGTAGAAAACCTGCTAATACTAATAAATGAACCTGACTCTGAACCAACATTCTACTCTAGACGATGGCGAACACAAAGTACACCGGACCTAGCTATAGCTACAGAAAACATCGAACGTAGGGCAGACAGAGAAGTGATGAAACAGCTGGGAGGAAGTGATCACAAACCAGTCATTATGATAGGAGATGCCAAGCCTCCAGAAAATAAGAAGAAGATAGCTAGCTGGAACTACAAGAAAGCAGACTGTGATCTCTACAAAAACTGAACCGAAAATAAACTATCGGAGCCCTTTCCCACAAATGAGGTTAGGAAAAACACCACAACTCTTACTAATAGCATACTTACAGCAGCACAAAAATCAATCCCCCGAGGTCGAAGGCAAAACTATGAACCCTTCTGGACCCAAGAACTGCCACAACTGCACCAAAGAAGCACTGAAGCAAGATAAGAAATGGAACAAGATCCCTCTGACCTCAACGTAACAGAACACAATAAACATCAGGCTATTTATAGAAGAGAAAAAAATCACATGCATCCGGACAAGATGGCAGGAAAAGACTGCAGCTCTCAACATGGAGAAAGATGGGAAAAAGCTATGGCATCTAGTAAAGTGTCTCAATGAGGATAATAATACCAGCCGTGCCAACACTGTCATTGAAGATGGTGGGAAAACGTTCATTGATAAACAAGCAGCAAACCTGCTGGCTGATAGTTTTGCAGAGGAAAGCAAAATCTTTATGTCTAGAGAGAGAGAAGAAGAAGTGACGAGAGAACTGAGGAGAATAAATAAAAAGCAAGAAGATAACCCAGACATAATGAATAAACTCTTCAGTCCCCAAGAACTTGAATGCGCATCAAGAAACCTTAAGAAAAGGAAGGCACCTGGACCTGATCGAATAACAAATGAAATGATAGTACACTTGGGACCAGCTCGAAAGATTAGTGAACAACAGGTTACCTAATTTTCTAGAAGAAAACAAGATATCAAATGACAGCTAATCAGGCTTCAGGAGATACAGAAGCACTGATGACCAAACCTCTTATCTCACACAGGAAATTGAAGATGCTTTCCAGAAAAAAATACAAACTGCTAGCTACTTTCTTTGACCTGACCAAAGCCTTCGATAAGGTCTGGAAGAAAGGACTCTTGCTAAAACTAGCACACTGTGGGATAAAAGGGCATATGTTTGCCTGGATTAGAGACTTCCTTTACAGACGCTGTGCAAGAGTCAGACTGGAAGATCACAAAAGCAAGCTGGTCAGGTTACAAGAAGGTGTCCCCCAGGGAGGTGTTATATCTCCTACCATGTTTATTCTTTTCATCAATGACCTCCCAAAACAGTTCACGACTCACATTCACAAGGCACTACATGCAGATGACCTGGCTATATGGACTCAAGCTGAACATATAGGAACAACTAAAACAAGAATGCAGGAAGCTATAAATACAGTTAAGAAATGGACAGACTCTTGGGGAGTCACAATAAATCAGACCAAAACCGTCTCAACTTTGTTCTCTCTTTCCACAAAGCCAGAACAGGTTGATCTGTACCTAGACGGCAACATCCTTCCAAAAGAGGAAAACCCCACATATTTGGGAGTAAAATTTGACCAAAGGCTAACTTGGGGCCCCCACATTGAAGACACCCAAAGGAAAGCTACCCTGAGGCTCAGACTTATGAAGAAAATTAATGGAACAAGCTGGGGTGCAGATGCCAACACTGTACGACAAGTATACACTGGATACGTACGACCAAAACTGGAGTATGGCATGGGAGCATACTCCATTGCAGCCAAAACAAACCTACACAAACTGGATAAAATACAGAACACTGGTCTCAGAATCATCACTGGAGGTATGAGAAGCACACCAATTAATGAGCTGGAGGCAACTTGTGGCCTCCAGAGCATGAGCCTTCGAAGGGAATAAAAGGTGCTTACCCTAACAGAAAAGTTTAAACGCATGAACAACCACCCCATGCACAGAATAGCAAATAACTTAACAAAAAACCGACTCAAAAGACAAAGCTTTCACCATTTATCAAAACTGTACTACCAAAAAAATAGTGACATTTTTTCTAAAGATCCTTCAACATGGGAAATGATCCAGGCATACAACATAGACCTACAGCCTAAATATACAGTCACAACAACAATTTCAGGCATAGACAGAAAGGCTGAAGAATGTGACCTAGTACTGCGTGCAAAGACCCTTGAACATGTCTGCAACAGCTATCCAAAACCTGAATGGACACACGTATACACCGATGGATCATTGGAGGGAGCAGACAAAAATGGAGGAGCTGGATCGGTCATCATGCTGCAAGATGGGACCACAGTAGAAATGTCATGTGCCTCCGGAAGACTCTCAACAGACTTCAGAGCAGCAAGCAATTATTGATTCAGCCAAAGTGCTCAAGGAAAGAAAAATTAAAAACAGCAAAATTGTTTTCCTTTGTGACTGCAGGTCAGTCCCCCAGGCGACTCATAGGGATCCACGAGACAACATGGAAAGAGAACTGACCCGTCAGCTTAACAGAATCACAGTAAACAATCAAATCGTTCTCCAGTGGATCCCGGCTCACTGCGGCATACCAGGAAATGAGCTAGCAGACAAACTTGCAAAAAATGGAACAAAGAAGAAACAACACGCCCATTCATTGTCATTACCAGAAATCAAAACACTTATCAAAGGAAAATACCAATGATTGTGGAGAGAACAAACTAACAGTAAACATCCACAAGACCCCATCAGCAGACTCAACAGAAAGCAACATACAACAATTTTCCGTCTACGAACAAGACACTGCAGGCTCAACTACCACATGCATAAAATAAAGATTGTGCAGTCCTAACAGTGTGCCTGTCAGACAGGACCACAAACACCTCAGCACATTCTACAGACCTGCACACTCTACCTACAACTTCGAAAAGACACCTGGCCTCAAGAGCAGAGTGTGCAGAGCAAGCTATGGGGAACCTTGCAGGACCTGCTGCTGACATGCGAGTTTATAGAGGCAACCCACCTGATGGTCTGATCTGAGCATACGAAACCGAACGCAAAGAAGAAGAAGAAGAAGAAAAAGGCCATATTTATGGCCTGCCCATATTGCGGCCCCTGGCAAAAGCCAGGGTGGGGCTTCAAATAACAAAATTTCGTCCTAAAAAGGACGAAACTGGAATGATTAGTATAAGGATTTTTCAGTTTCATAGTCACATAGCTTAGCTGTAAAATTATATAGTACAGCCGCACATACAACAAATGAGTATACTCATTAGGAAGAGCAATGTATATTGAAGCTTCAGCATACCGGATTATATTCAGTTGCGCGCGGTTTGGGCGCAGACCGCTTTGCGTGAATTTCGACCCAGTCGACGGCAGATTGGAAAAGTAGACGTGACAACCTAAGGAAATTTGAAGGACGACAGTACAAAGAAAATTAGAGGAAAGTAAAAAGACACTGGATACCATAGGCAGAAAAGATTGGCAGCAAGGGAGATCACTTGTAAATGATGTGTCAACAACGACGTGAAGAGATATGTTAGTAGATAGATTAGCAGTCCCTATAACTTTAGCCATATAGTGGGGCCAGGCAGACAGGTAGGTACATATATATAAGACAGATAGTAAGCGTCGGAAAGCAATGGTAGGTAGGGGGTAAAATCATCGCGTTCAATTAGCATCCCTGAATGGAGAGCTAAAGGTTATAATTGTGAAAAGGTTATGTGCGCCACATAAAATGGCTAAGCATTGTACACCACCAAGAGACCTGAATATGTCTCCTGAGGTGTTGATGCGATCAAAGGAGACAAGCCCAAATACAGTCCCGACCGGTCACGTAGTCGTCTACCGGCGAGCTAGTAGGCGACCCGGTCGCCGATGTGTACAGAAAGCAATGACAAGCTACTGTACTTATATAAGGTTTCCAGTACAATCAGTGAAGAACAAATGCTGGAGTCAGTCTCTGACGTCATTTTAAAAAAAAACATGCGACAAATCTGGTTAGAACAAACTAACTTCGTTATCTGAAGTCTCGCCCTGGCTTTTGCCTGGGACCCTAAAGATAGCCGAGCCATAAAATTGGCTGAACGAGGTTTCTGGGACCTCTCCACGGGTGATCCTCATCCGCCTGGTAGCACTTTGTGTCACCTGGTGTTTATCGCTTTGTCTTATGTCCTGGTGTGGTAAAACTTACTACATAATCTGGTTAGTTACATTCTTTCCCCGCGTGGGTTCCAGGGCCGGATTTAGACCTAATGAGGCCCTAAGATATATCAAGCCATGAGGCCACTACCGTTTTAAATGACACCAGATAATCACAGAAAATGTTAAAATATGAGTTAATAAAAGATTCAAGTTAACGTATATAAAAAGAAATGATAATTTTCAATTCAAAGAGGCTACAGCAAGCCTGTACATTACCGTATGAGATAATATACCCTAAAAGATAATAATATATTAAAAGAAAATTGCATTTATGATTTTTAAAAATTGAAATTTCGGGGGCTCTAAATTGTAACCTAGCAAGCTTTTTCCTAAATCTAGAATTTCCGGGTGCCCACTGTGAGAACAATAACAATAAAAGAGATGCACTGTTTCCCAAACAAGCATGTCGTAAGAGTCAACTAATTAACGGTTTCCTATAAAGTGAGAGTGCTGCTGCCTGAAAGGCAAGAAACCAACTGCCTGCTTACAAATAATAATTAATGTCCACGCCCCTTGAGTCCCCTCATATTTGATTGGGGGGGGGTGGGGGGGGGGGTGTCCGGTTTAGCAATCCGAATAATTTTTTGAGGATCCTAAACTTAAACAGTGTATCGAACTTTCCCTTTAAAGTAATTGTTTATACATTTCATATTATTTCATATGTACAGCATTATATAAATACCGTATTTATTTACCATACGCGCAATTTTGTTTTTGTTATTCCCTCGTGTGTCGGCTCTGTGGCTAAGTCGATGCCAACGCTTCGGGATGCCAGATATATGCGCCTTGCGTTGGTTTCGACAGTTGTATCAAGAAAGCCGACCGTCCAGCAGCAATGGCAAACTACTGGACGTAAATTTGCCTAGAGAAACCACACAACAGTCAGGGGCTGTTGGGGTTGGTTCTGCAACGTAATGTAAAGGATACGCAACTAACCTTTTCCCCCTTGGTGGTTCCAGGACCCTGTTATAGGGAAAACAAGAATAGACCCACTGCCTACCCAAAAGCATGTCGTAAGAGTCGACTAATTGAGAGCTTTCTTCGAAGTCGGAGTGCTGAATCTGGCTGATACACAAGGAACCAACAGTCTGCACACAAGTGTGTCAGATCTGTCAAACGGATGCACACGAAACACTCAAGTTCTGGAACAGGACTGCAGAAGTGGACGGACAACCAGAGTTTACAGCTGGTGAACGCAAAAACAAAAAAAGATGAAGAGAAGTTGTTATTATAGTCAGTGTGCATTTAAAACTAGAAGTGTGTTCATTGAGGCACACTCTGCCTTAAAAATATGAATACAACAATGGAAGGCGCCTGTTTACTCAATGCCGGCATGCCTGGGGAAGGGCTAGCCTCTCATCGCGTCGTTTCTTGGGACGGAAAGAATTGAATCATTAAGAAATACCATATGTCGGAACTCTCGATTGCTGGAATCCGTGCTGTTATCTCATCAGAACTTGATTACGGCAAATTAGTTCCATTTCGTCGTTTAACTGGTGATGTTCGCCCCCCCCCCCTTTTTCCCCCTCCCTGACATATCTCTTGTGTTAAGGAAGAAGTAGAAATGTTTATTGGCGGCACAGAGGAAGGTGGGTTGTGGGTTCCATGCCTCCTCATCGCACAACTTAACAACTAACTCTTTGTGGTCAGAGCTCACACTCGGGGGCAGGCAGAAAAGCCACGTCATCATCACCATGTGCCTTGCCAACTGGCGTAGGCGCTCACGCGTCTCCACAGATCAGGATCCCTGGTTGCCTGGCACAGCTCTCTTGATGATATCCCTGCATGCCATCGTTTCAGCCCACCCAGCATAATCTCTCTTGATCTGCCTCTACCCATTTTTAAGAAAGTAAAAAGATACTGGATACCATGGGCAGAAACGCCGAAGATCGGCAGCAAGGGAGATCACTTGTAAATGTCTGATGTGTCAACAACGACGTGAAGAGATATGTTAGTAGATAGATTAGCAATTCATATAACTTTAGCCATATAATGGATCCAGACAGACAGGTGGGTATATAGAGTAGATGTATAGTAAGCGTCAAACCATTCAGAAAGAAGTGGTAGGTTAAACGGATGGAGAACATCGTGACAACTAAAAAGATCAGTGGAAAAGCCACATATTTCCCAGATTTACGGTATCTATCATGGAGAATGATCTCTTACGTCCTTTTTAGGACGTAATTTTTTGTTATTTGAAGCCCCACTCTGGCTTTTGCCAGGGGCCGCAATATAGGCAGGCCTTAAATATGGCCAATTGTCTGAACGCGGTTTCTGGGACCTCTCCACGGTGATCCTCATCCACATGGTGGCACTTTGTGTCATCGGGTGTTTATCGCTTGTGTGATGTCCTAGTGGGGTAGAAAGTCGGTGAGTCAGTTATCTATCATGGAATCAAAGCAGAAGGTTGCGATATCAATAGAACCGAGCCAAAGAATTAACAACTCATGGTTTCTGGATTTGAAAAAGAAAAAAGAAAAAAAAAACCACTGTCGTCTGGAAAAACCAAAAAGTGCTAAAAAATTTGAGGATGGAGATTATCCTAACGGCCACATTTAAATGTCTTAGCGGGCCTGAGCGTTTCTGCTTGAAGATTTTAACTGGAGATGGATGGCTTGACAATAATATTGCAAAAGGATGCGAAAAAAAAAGGTTGTTGGTTTATTAACTCCTACCACTGCTCAAATATACAAATATCACCATGGAAGCTAAAAGACGACTAATTTACAGCAAACGACAATCACCTCCCTACTGTCAATGCCATTTATTATTGCTTTGTCTCGGTCGTGTATACATAATATTTTATTGTACTCATTTTAGAGTCAACTCATTTTAGAAAAAAGTATATTTGTGCGCGTGTTGTGTTTTGTTTCTTGTCTTGCTGATAAAGGCTTATCGCCGCATTATTCTCTCTTAGTTTTTGTTTTATTTTTTGTAACTGGTTTTGTAAAGCTGACCTGTACTTCATGATTTTATTAATTACCTTTTTTTTTATATGTTCACTTGCTTTTATTGTCAAATCTTTTTTGAGACCTGCTAAGGTCAGAACCGGTAACTAACCAAAGTGTTAGAAAGAAAGAGTACAACATGTGAGCACTGCAGAACTTCAACTTTTTATGCGCCTGCGTACAACGCACGTGTCCGAGATTAGAAGCTGCAGTTTCGCAGTTTCATCCATGAGCCGTACCAGGTGCAAAGAGTTATTATTGAACAGTTGTAGTGACTTCTGTTTTGCTTCATCCGTCTGCTAACATCTGAACCAAGAGAAAGAAAACCTAGGGTTACGGCAATTCTCATTCAGAGTGGTGAACCTTCAGGCAGCAGCCCAGAGGAGACAAACTGATCGATCCATCGAAATGTAAAAGTGAAGACTAATAAGCCTAGAGTGGGAAGTCGCTATGGCGTTGGCGGCTAGACGCCCGTTTTCGGATTAGGAGGTCGTGTGTTTGACGGAGCCAGACTTTAAAAAAAAAGACCTCGACTCCCAGGTCGACCCAGCCTTGAGTGGGTACCAGGTGCAGTCCTGAGAAGTAAAGGCGGCCGGCGTGATGCTAAACACATCACACACCAAGTGCCGATTGGTCTATACAAATATAGGTCTAGCCCTACATTCCCAAAACGCCTAAAGGCGTGGAAAGGGGACCTTACTTTTTTAATAAACTTCGAGTGCTGGAGGTCCCAGGTTCGGGCTTTAGTTAAGGCTGGGATTTTTTCACGTGAACTCCTAGTTATTTCCTCTGGTCTCAGAGTAGTGAGATTAGACGCCCATGTGTATTGTTGCGCATGTTAAAAAATCCAATGGCAGTTGGAAATTGAAAAGAGTAGCATTACGGCATCGCCTAGGCAAAATTTGGAATTAAAAATTTATACTCAAAGTATTTTAGGATCCTTGTCGGTGCTACGGAGTTCGTGCACTGCGTTGACATTCTTCGGACTCAGGCTTGAGTTAGAAGTAGAAAGGAGCACTTATGGGTTACTACCCTTGTGCCATGATGCTCTTCTGTCGTCCAAACCATAGGAGGGAGATTGGCTTGCAAGTGGGACGACTAGCATCAACGGTCAGACGAACAGCAGCCTGAGAGTGTACATCCAGGGCGAGAGAAGAGATCGCTGGCGATCAGTGCAGCCAACCTTGATTGCGGAGGTGGCACCACGTTGATTGATGTAATGAAGTTTAGCTGGAGCTACAACATTTACTGGCTATGAGAATGAAAACTAGTGATAGTCATTTTCAATATAGGAGAGTTTCAACCGTCTTCCATTCGCCAATTTGGGGAACACAGCATCAGTGGCGCCTGCACAAAGAAAATCTGACAGGAACCTCAAGGGCTTAAGCCTTGTTAAAGTGAGCAGTCATAATAATTTAACAATTGTTGTTATGTGCCGGATGGGGAGCTGTCGTGGTGTAGCAGCAAGACGGATCCGAAGGTCGTAGGTTCAAATCTGAATGGATCTGGACTTTTTTTCAAAAGACCTTGGCTCCCAGGGTCAACCCGGCTTTAAATGGATATCAGGTAACGTCCTGGGAAGTAAAGGCGGCTGGTATATTGTTAACCAGATCACCTATCGAGGGCCGATCGCTCGAGTCTCGCCTGATATGCCGATATGCCCGATGCGCGTAAAGGTACCTTAACTTACTTACTAACATCTATTAGTTCCCCCGGTTAGCACGAATTTTTTAAAGAAGAACTCTGCACTTTTCGTTTTCTGGGAAATGATGCAAACGAGGTATTACTGTAACATATTTGAAATAATGTGCATTATGTAAACAGATACTTGAAAAGTAAAATGCTTGTACATGATTTGAGGGACCATTTAGTCCCCTTGTGAATTGTCTAGTGAGGAGGAAGTAGGTCACTCACAAGTGGGATGGTGGTGGGTGCACTCAAGGGACCTAAGCCAGGTTCCAGCGCATAAGCACACCATCATGGTGGGGAAGATGTCTTGAAAGAAAGTCAGTACCAAGTCTTTATCTCAGTTCTTTGGTAACACATGATCGTTTTGGCAGTGCACCAAGATAGAACAGCTATTGTCAGACGACACGTCACACAGAAACAACCATTCTAAAAGCGTATAAATGACATGGTCTGCATTGCCGCTACGGATGGCGCTGTCATGCTACTCTTGTGCTTGAACTGCAATTTCGTTTTTTTTTTTTTTTTTGTCATATTAATAGTTCGGGTGTTTTAAAACAATAAATAAGGGATCATAAATCAACCTGGTGGGAATATTTGGACCTGGAACTTCACATTTATGCACAGGTAGATATATTAGGGGTAAAAGAGGTGTAGTTTTATAGGACAGCGAACACGGGCAGTGACGTCACTTTGCCTGACATTGCTACCTCACTAGCAGTGACTGAACACTGAAGATGGTTGCCCAAAAGAAAGCAAAAAATACAGCATCCTTGCACGCTTGGCATTGGTTATGAAGGCCGGCAATTTTTTTTTCTATTTAACAGGCAGACATTGAAGACCTTGAGAGCTGGCAAAGCCATGCTGGTCATCATTGTCAGTAACACGCCTCCTCTCAGCTCTTCTGTGGATTGGTAACTGGTAATTTAATCCTGATTTGCCGGTCAAACTGTGTAGATTGGAAATAACATTATAAAGGAAATCTGAGACTGAGTACTATGCCACCCTGATCAATACTGGGCTATCCTCCTAATAACGGCCACGTATTATGGCGACCTAAAACAACCCTGACAGGGCCTCATTAGGTCATGTTTTGTAAACATTCAAAAACTTGAACTAGAAAATAATAATAAACGAAAAATAAGGGAAAATGAAATCGACTACTTACCAATAATTGACGCCTTTATATCTGAAAATTATGGCACAGAAGTTGCAAAAAGTGCCCGAAAATCTGCTGCTTGTGGCTGTTTTTGTGGCTGTTTTTCGGAGAATAACCATTACCGCCACCACCAAGAGTATCCCCCGCGCCGCTAGGCGGCGCGGACGGGAAAATGGTGGGGGGGGGGGGGGGGGCTAAACTAGATGACTGGGACTAACGAGCAAATAAAATGAGGAAGCTGCACAAGATACGGTAGTTGCTGCTCGTGAGTCCCAGCCATCTAGTTTAGCGGCGCGGGGGAAACTCTCGGTGGCGTTTTGGGACATCAACCCCAGCAATTTATCCTACTCTTGCCGCGGTATATTCGCCGGAAAAAAGTCCTCAATTTACATGTGATTGAGGCCCTGTCAGGTTTTTTTTTTTTTTTTTTTGCCGCCATAATGTGGCCGTTATTCGGAGGATAGCCCAGAACTGGTTTCAATCACGACACTGGCAACAACATTGAGTTGCACTCTCTCAGTCACAGACCCAAGTGATTCTGACATCATCTGCAGCACGACCGACTCTATTTATATAAATAGCTCAAGATGGGCGTGATCCGTAGCATTTCCCAAGAGCAACAACCTTCAGCTTATTTGGCACTTATAAACATGCGACAGTAAAAAAAAAATAACAAGGGTAATGAAGATGTTTTGAAAGAAGAGGAATGATTATTCGCATCTGAAGAAGATCATAGGTATCCTTGGTCACATCACGAGAATGGGAAATCTGGAGTACTTAGTGACAGGAGGTGCAGTAAGTAGAACAGAGGCAGGGGGGGGGGCCAAGACAACATATGCTGGGACGTTTGGCATCGGGGCATGGAGGATTAACTGTGTTTGAAATTAATTAAATTCCTCGAAACAGAAAAGACATGACTGCAAGCTCCCTTAGCGTGGTGGACAAGACGAAAAGGGTACATTAGGATCCAGCAAAGTTATAACTCGGCACATTGGACACCTGTTGACTGAGTTTCTGTATCTATTATTTTCCCATTCGCTGGTTTTAGATATGTCGATGCCAACTTCTTCCATTGTCGTTTCTCATCAGTGTCACATAACGCTGGTGTCACGTGTTTTTATTAGGGTTTCCCCTTATGAAATAAAAAGACACTGAAGTAGTTTAAGTGTTAAGATGTTGGCTCGCAATGGTCTAGACGGTATCCTGCAGCTCCAAAGAACATTCAACCTACTTCAGGGGTGAGACGACTCAAATTATGGCACTACAGAATTAATAAGTATTCTTAGCATAACTTGGTCTGAGTTCCCCACTATTTTTAAGCCCCCAGACTAGATAGTAATACTATGCTAGTCAAATTAACACAGCACATAATCAAAATACAACATGCATTCCACATAAATTAAGAACTGTGAAGGATGGACACTAACCATAGAATGTAAAATAATAAAACATTAAGTAATAAGTGCAACACAGGTAAAGATGTAAAGAAATGGATTCAGCAAGACAAACTTTCTATAGAATCGAAGAATTCCCTTCTCCAGATGGACTCCTGGTTTGCCACTAGCATCAGCAATTATCATTATTGCCAGCTACGGAATTATGGACCTAGGTAACCGGCACTTGGTGTTATGATTAACCGCAATTCCTAGCCACCATAATTTATCTGTTCAGGAGGTCCTGTTCCATCTAAAGTGCAGCATTTTCTAACAGCTGACACTGAGAGTGTTTGAAGACTTTTACATCTAACATCAAATTACTAAGTTTATAAGTCATTGGAGTCAGAAAAGATCTTGAAAATACTTATAGTGATGACAACTATTTTGTTTATATCATTCAATAATATTTTCAAGGTAGAAGGTGGCGTGTTATTTTTAAAATGTTCTATTTTAGACTCTAGGCCACCCTCTGGTCATGGCAGTGGTTGGCAGCATGACCACATAAACAAAAAAGCTTATGAGGACACAAGCTGATGGTGATCATCAAGAAACAGTGGACAGTTGTAGTCTCATGTAGCCCCAGACAATGGTGCATGAATATGAGTGAGGTGTCCACTAAGGATTTCTCATACTGTGGGATGTTGATTACACTTGATGTGTGTTAGGATACTGATCGTTGACCTGGCCTCCAGATATTAGTAACATCCCATGCTCATGGAAGTTCCCTAGTGAATGATAGATAAGGCAGCAAGCCATCAGCTTAGTCTGGAAGGTCAGTCAAGAATGAGTCCCAAACAGGGTTGCCATCATCCTCACTAGAACAAGTGGAAGATACAGCGTAAATCTTTTCAGCCTTAAGTGCAGGCAATACACTTTTTAATTATGCATGAACATTTAGTTCTATGCAACTGTATATGTTCCAATGCCCCCCCCCCCACCCGACCATGCGCTGTCATGATTTCACTTAATTGATCAGTTGTGCATATTGCACAATGGCAGGTCAGGCTTACACTATTTGCAACTCAATTGCCCTTATTTTTATCATTACTTTGCCTCCCCGTGTGGGTTTCAGGGCCCTGTTATGGGTAAAACAAAAATAGACCCACTGCCTACCCAAAAGCATGTCCAAAGAGTCAACTGATTGGAAGCTTCCTTCAAAGTCAGAGTGCATCTGCCTGAGAAGCAAGGATCCAACAGTCTGCATACAAATTAGTCAGATCTGTAAAACGGATGCACACGCAACACTCAAGTTCTGGAACATGACTGAAGTCCAGAAGTGGACGAACAACCAGAACTTTCCACCAGAGTACAGCTTGTGAATGCGAAGAAAAAGATTACTTCGCCTAGCAGTCATTGTTGTAAGAAGCTGCGACATGCTTTTTGATGGAGTTTTCATCCTGTGTTTATCGGATTTTTATGATTTTATGTGTCTAATTCTTGGTTAAAATAGTGCACTGACAGTTTACAATGTGCAGCGTCTGATCAATCTGAAGATCTTTTAAGCCATGGGTGTTTTCTCCCAATTAGTTATACTTGCCATTGCTGTCATAAGATGCTTTCCATTTTTAAAAAAAAAAAATTTTGCCATTGCTAAAAGTAATTAAAATCTATCAGTTAGAACTTTATCTATATCATCTCTACTTTCTATCCTCAAGTAGTTTTTGAACAGTCTGAATCACTTGGTATCAATGGTGGCTTTTGGTTTTATATCCCGTAGTAAATTAACATATTCTCTCAGTAAACTCCCACCAACAGTACAGATCAGTCTTCCAGGCTACGTGACTCTGTACTGCATGTAGTGTGAAAGTGCGATG
Organism: Candidula unifasciata; assembly: GCA_905116865.2. NCBI lineage: Eukaryota > Metazoa > Mollusca > Gastropoda > Stylommatophora > Geomitridae > Candidula > Candidula unifasciata. Next base: position 26,516 of record CAJHNH020004315.1, on the reverse strand, counting down.
GTTTATCCATGACCTGCATTATTATAGTGAAATTACAGAGGGCCTTGGTTTATCGCAGTCACGATCCAATTAGGAAGATAACATATTCATACGCAAATGCTTATACATTAAGAGATGGCGCAAATCTCCTTTAGTCTGTGTACCAGCCGTACCAGGACATCACAACAAAGTCAAACTGAAATAAAGATGTTAACTGTAGGCCTACATTACTTTTAGTAAATTTGAGTGTTTGTCATGAAGGAACTATGAAGAAAATGTTAGCAGTCTTGTTAAGAAGAGCTAGGAAAAATCCAAATACGCCAGCTCCTTATCTTATACCAGCTCAATTTAAAATACACTAAATTTGTGGAATCAAAAAAGCCAGCATGGCAACCCTGCCACGGTTGTATGCATGTGATACATCCTTGCATTGCTGATAGGCTAAAGGTGCTGCAGGCTAAGTCATACATCAGAGTAGCTGCAGACAAAGAGCACCCTCTATATAAAGCTCTGGATGCGATTAAGGGTCAGAGACTGAAAGGGGGAAAATCGTAAATGACTCAAGCAGAAGAACAAAAAGACAAGTATGCATGCTGAAGAACATTGGGCGAGAAGAGTGGATCAGAGTACCAGAGGAAAAGTCTGACCTGTAAAGTCATAATTATGTTAGGCCAGGAGTGCAGAGTGGCCAGTGGGTGCTATGGAGCTGGAAGTCCAACAGTTGATTCAGGACAATTCTTGTCCAGGTGATCTGATTATCTACACAGTTCAATGTTGAGAGGGAGAAGTGCTTGCGGATTTGTAGCGAAAACCAATGGAAAATCTTTAGTGTAGGACAGCTTAGCATACAAATCAACAACTAGCATGAGAATGGAGGTGGAGGCTGTAACTGCAGCTTTCCTATGGCTAGAGAACAAGATGCACACACATGTTGTAATTGTAACAGACTCTGAGAGCATGCTGAGAAGGACGAAGAAAGGGCTGCTTCAAGCAGAGTGGCAAGCACTTGGAAGGTCACGGGTAGTGAGCATATTTTATATCTCTTCTCCAGGCGATGCTGGCATGGTGGGGAATGAACATGCAACAGACTAGCTGCATCTGCACCACTGGGTTGTGAATTGATACATGACGAGGCAAATATGGTCAAGGCCCTTTTGTAACAAGTAACGAAGTCAGAAGAGAAATTGGACTTTATATCCTGGAGAGAATGATGCACCTGGGTGTGATCGGAGGTTCTGGCGGGCTCACTACACTCAGAGGAAAGGCAAAACAGACTACAACTGGTACCATTAGTATTGGAACTCTGCACTGGATGCTGAAGATGGGAAAAGAGCACATATGGGAATGCCTCGAGTGCTGTGATGTCAATTCTTGACTCAATTTCTTTGGCAGGAGGGGGGGGGGGGTTCTGTTTCACTGCTGCCATCATGTTATTACATGAAAATGCATGTACCCACGAGCTCTTTACCACCTCACAACTTCTGCTTGTGCAGGCAAATAATAGGGTGGGAGTTGAAACCCATGTCCTTTAGGTTTCCCTCCCCTGATAAAATTGATTTTTTTAAAAAGGTGGGGGGGGGGGGGGGGGGGGGGGGGGGGGGGGGGGGGGGTGGGGGGGGTCGCTGAGCACTCCTTACTACAAACAAATACTGTAAGAAGCATAAAATGAAATCATCTGTTGAAATTTCAGTGCATCCTTTCCTTTACAGGATGTTGCAGAACCAACCCCAGCATTTTTCGGCTGTTAAAGTTTTTCTGGGCAAACTGTTACGTTCAGTAGTTTGCCATTGTCAAAACCAATGCAAGACAAACCGTTAACAGCTGGGATCGAACCCAGCATTAGAAAGCTTTTTTGCAACGCCTAAGCCACAGATGCCAGCCAGCATCTGTTAAAATATGTGTTCATAAATTTCAAATGATATATTTCCAATATTTCAAGAATATTATTTTATTTATTTCCCATTTCTCACACTATTATTTTTTTTTATATATGGTAAGATGAGTCTCTTGGTCTTCTTACAAAATTATATGAGGGTATCCCACTTCCCCAAAAATAAATACTAGGGGGGGGGGGGGGGGGGGGGAGAGGGGGGGGAGAAGAGACCCCAGGTACCTGCCATCACCAGGGAGTTTTTCGGACCCTAAACCCACTTTGTTATTTCTAACTATGAAATTCAGTATAGTCATGAAATTACCCAACAACATATACTCTCTAACATGAAGCACTTCCTTACTACTATTCTAGTATTCTAGTTAGGAAAAAAGCACGGATGTTTAATATAAGCCACCCTCCTTCAACACTGAGTCCCCACTCCCAGCACCTAAACTCTTAATATCAGTACCGTTTTTTCCCTCTGGATATCTCAATTACTCATTTTGACTCTCCAAGGAATTTCAGATATTTTTCTGCAGAACTCTTTTGTGGTCTGTTTACTGTTTATAGATTTTACAGAAACTTTGTAGTACTATCTGTTGGGAAAATCAATATATTCTTTCACCCACCCTCCTTCTGAAAGTAAAAAATTAAGGTGCCACTATTTTGAATACTTGTCTTTCTCCTGTGCATGGAATTCTGTTGCTGATAAGAATCATCGGTTCACCACTTATGACACATAACCCTTGAATTTGTCGCTTTGTATGCCCGCTTAGAAGCCACTTTGCCCTGAAAAATGTAGACCATTCGGAAATATATTTGATGCACCACCATACCATCTAATGCAACCTAAGACAGGAAAGAGCCAGCTTCTCTCTCTCTCTCTTTCTCAGCTTTTAAATCTGTTATCACTTCCCCATTGGATGGCTATTAAAAAAGTTGAAAGAAATTAAAGGACCCTTCTCATGCCAGTGGCATATCATGCATCTGATGTGAATGTCTACACCATTACTCCCTTTTTAGTGGGAAAATGCACACTTCCCTATTTACTTTCCTTGTATGCCATTTACAGCAACAAAGCTACACCTGAGTTCAAAGACATGGAGAAACCAGCTTTCTGAGCAGGCGGCAAACATTGTGGTTGGTTGAAACTTTCCTTTCCCTACCTCCCTAGTTGCCCATGACTCGCATTTGACTCTTTTTCCACTATCAGGTGTTAGCACTTCCACCTGCATGCTTCTTATGTGACCTTGGCTGTGGAGTAATTTGGAAATACTGAGAAAGAAGGGGAGCTGTCTGTGGCGTGGGGGGGAGGAGGGGGTCGCACTAACAGACAGAGGCACTAAGACAGAGTTGATATGCTTGAATAATGACAGACCCACCATAATCCCCAATAGAGAAAGTGACAGATAGTGGTCTTGATCTCACTCTGGTCTCTCCCAGCATGACAAATATTCCTGTGAATATTTAACAATCAACAACAAAATTTCTCCAATCCTTAGAGATGTGGTTCTGCAGGAGAATACTTAAAATTCTTTACACATAATACTTCTATTTTTAGGGGCAGTTTAAGGCAAGTGGGCGGGGGAGCATTATGATGAGTTACTTAAATGAAAGAGGCTACAGTAAAAATACAATAACAATTGTGTGGGTTGAAATAATTTGAAATGTACCAGGGAGAGCTTCATAAACACTAACACAATGAAAACACGCACACAAATTCTCCAAAGTACAAAGCATTAAAAAAAGTAAAAATTGATTTCAACAGGACTTTATTCAAGTGCAGCAATCCTGACATTTTTATGATTTTATTTGTATCTGCTAATCAATCAGCTAAAATATATTTTTTTAAAAGCTATAAATGTTTCCTACAGATGGACAACAAAGTCATAAAGTATAAATCAGTTTCTCCAAGTGTAAAATTTAAAATTGTATTTTTAACACTTTATAACGGATAATTTTAAAATAACAGTGCCTTGAGTTGGTGAGGTAAAGGAGTATTGATGTTTTAAAAAAGCAAATAGTAAACAATTAAAAATGTTTCATACAATTAAAATTTTATAAAACATCCATGTAATGAGAATTAGAAATTATTTTAATTAACTTCATTTTTACCATTTCATTAAGAAACTCCTATGTAAATACAGTGTTATTCTAATTATAATTTTGTAGTCTCCTATTTAAAATTATAATTTTACTGCACATTTACATAAACTCAGTATATTGTTAATTTAAAAAATATTTCACAGTAAAAAAATATTTCACAGTACTAATGCTTAGTGAAGATGATTCCACTGGACAGCTCGTCTTATTGGCACTCTTTTTTGAGGATTGGTCCCTGAAAGTTGGGGAAAAAAAAAACAATTTAAGGGGCACAAAAACATGTCATGTAATTCAAAAATAATAAATCTGAGGGTGGATAGTACTAGGGAAGACAAAAAGGAAAAGGCAAATGTCATATGGCATACAAATCAACAGACTAAGTAAGGCTGAAAGCAGTCATGCAATTCATTTAAAGAGTGACAGAGTAGAAGTTTACAGTGGGACATGACCTTGCACTGTTCTGCTGGTTTTCAAAATGGACATAAATATTCAGCAGTAAGTGTGCACTTCTACTACTTCTTGTTCACCGGCTGTGAATTCATGCCAAAAGTCCTGGCTGTTCATCCACCTGGACTTTTGGCTTTTCCCAGGACCTGAGTTTTGCGTGTACAATAATTTTACTGGCGTATTTGTTTGCAGCTCTTGTTACCTGCTTTTACCGGCAGATGTACTCCAACTTCGAAGGAAGACGTCAGACTTATCTCAAGGAAGACTGCCGCCATTGTTTTGTGTGGGTCGAGATGTTGCCTCATTTATGTGGTGTCCTCTTTGTCCCTTAATCTTCAGGTGTTGTTCCCGGAGAACCCCCTCCCCACCTTAGAGCAACCCTATGTAGAATGGTCAGCTCTCAAGGGGCAGATCATGGGCATTCCCTGCCATCCAAGGAAGCTTCCATAAATGGAGAGCCGACACATGATGCTCTGGTTCTAGGCTCATCCAAGGAATCGTCACGTCCTGCACATGACTGCTTAATCTCATAGCCGTATATTGAGTTTTTCCGCTCGACACAGGCTGTGTCCTCCAGAAGTCAGTGGGGAGCAGCCGGCATGTTCAAAACTTTTGTGACCACACAAATAGGTACAATCTTCTTCATTGCACATAGGACACCTTTAACGTTGTTGCAACGGTGCGCTAATCACAACAGGATGAGAAGCAGGCGTCACCTGTTTGGTCAGTAGCAGGATGTGCTTAGGATCCATATTTTTGTGGGTTGAGAATCCGGATCTGACCGTGGATAAGCTTTGTGGGTTGACTGTGATGTGGGAAATGTGAGTTGTGGATACGGATCGTACGGACCTGCGTATTGGCGAGTTGAACGTGGGGGAAAAGTTCAGGAAAATCAGGAGCGATATTAGATTGGTTTGATGGCTGGAGAAGGAAGCCCCTAGTCGCTGTACCGATTTTGTACCGAAACGAAAAATCTCTCCAGATGTCAGTCTACAAGACATGCATGTATTTCAGAGGTCAGAGTCTGTTTTAATAGCCAACTTATTCCATGGTAATTATGATAACATTGATTTCATATGTCACTAAGCGAATAATTTTGTCGTTTTCCGTTACATTTGTTGTCAAAGCTCGGTAGACAATCCTTCTTCTCTTTCTTTCTTGCTTTCCTTTCTTATACACACACTATTAGCCCCTATTAATTGGACTTGATCAAAATACACCACACACACACACAAATGTCTCCAACACTCTTTTCTTCCGTATATTTCTTTCCCGCCTCTCTCTTTCTCTCTCTATCTTTCTTCAGCGTACTTCTTCACCGCCCCTCTCTCTCTATCTTTCTTCAGAGTACTTCTTCACCGCCCTCTCTATACATCTCTTTTTTTTTTCTGGGAAAAAAAGATGATCGTGTTAAATAGTGTTATGAGGAGACAAAGAGCTCACATACACACCAAAAAAAAAAAAAAAAAAAAAAAAAACATAAGATCCTAACTATTTACACATTTTCTTGACTCCCAAAGTTCTTAGGTATACAAGATGTCCTTAGTCCCCGTTGACCACTACAACATTATCACACCGGTCACGTTTACTTCTCCAGAATCGACCGCCTAGAGCTTAGACTTTTTTGAATTGCAGTCGACGCAGTTCTAGCCACTATTGGCCCCCAAAAGTCTTAGAAGATATTATTTTAACACAAAAAACGCTGACAAGACAAAAACACGACGTCCAGTTAGAACTTGATATTACCAGTGATAACAATTAACCTTTTCGTCCGGTTGACAGGAAACTGACACCACATGGCCGACTAAACAGTTTTAGGTGTCTTTAAAATATTGGTCACGTTGGTTCGTTGCACATACACATCCTAAACTATAAAACCGAAGTCGCTAAGTTGTTGAGTAGCATCGCCATCATCAGAACTTTTCCCAGTTTGAATTTTTTTTTTCGACAAGACAAGCTGTGAAAGCCTGTCTGCTAAAGCTAGTCTACAAAAGGAAACAGTTTTCGAGGGACCTTTTAGCCTGGTAAGTTACTAATTTGTATTACCCTAATATATCTTTTCTTCTTCTCATTATTATTATTATTATTATTTCTGTATCAAAGAATCTGCACTAGCTGCTGAAGAGAGGACCAGATTGCTTATGGGGATGTTCTGAATGCTGTGATGTTCTCTCTCTTTTTCTTTCTCTTTTCAGGTTGGATTCGCGTCTCAAGAATAGCTATGAACACACACACCAAAATGGAGAAACCCGTAAAGACAGGTACATTTAAACAGCAGGCATACAACTGATGCTTTTTTTGTTAAAACATCAACTCAATTGCATTATGTGCTCAGCGACAAACATAAACTCTCTCTCTCTCTCATGACAATGTCTTATAGTACACACCTTTGCAGTGTCCTCTTGTTTGCCTCAAACTTACAAAGGACGATTTCTCAGCTAAACAATTATTTGTCGTTTCTGTCCATCTGCCTGCCTGTCTGTCAGTTTGTATGTTTGCTTTTCTATCTGTCTGTGTCTGTTTGCTCTCATGTGTCTATCCACCTTTTTGTTTGTTCGATTGTCTATGTATCGGTTGTTTGTGCCTGTTGTAGATTTTGTTAATGTTATTTTGATTTTTAAAAAAATTATTATCATACTCCTCAGATATATCATGGCAACACCCCAGACATACCCCTGCCTGCTTTGTGCTAAGGTGTTCACGCAACCACATAACCTCAGCCGACATATCAGGAGCTTACATGATAAACAAAGGTACACGTGCTCCTTTTGTATATACGCTCGTCCTGATAATTTAAAGCAGCATGATGCAACTGTGCATGCGGCAGGTCACTCAAAAAGACCTGCCAATAACCAACCTACTGATTCAAAACGACAAAAGACAACAACATATGCCAACGACAAAAAAACTGATGGATGATACTTTACAAACTGCTGAAACATTATATATAAGACATTAACCAAGACAAACTGGACACCATATCTGAAAAAAATGATTGACAATGATGCACATGACGAACTATAAAAATTACTAGACGCAGACAAAGCATTACAAAAACTGATTGACGGAGTCGAACCATGGCCTCAACAAACTGCTGAAACATTACAAGGCATTAACCAAGACGAACCACAAGACACTGACCAAGACGAATTTGCGACATTAGACCGTTTGCCCGCTGACTTTAGACAACTTTACACTGACAACTGGAAAACTATACAAACACATGAGGGTGGCACACAACGACAGTCCACACACACCATTTTCCACAGACCAAATTCTGCCTATCCTGTAGACTGGAACACTCATTTGACTCCCATTTTTAACAACCCGGTTCAAGTTTAACTTTGCACACCATTTTGTTTTTAAAAAAATATTGAAACAAGTGAGCTTTGTTTTTTTTTCTTCACTGTTCTAATAATAATAAATCCATTTTAGATGTGACCAAATTGATAAACAATAAAAAAGACTGATGATTTCATCAGAACAGCTTCAGTACCCCAGGAATGGGTACACAGTTACCTAATTCAACTTCCAAAACCAGGCAAAGATCATTCCAGACTTAGCGGTTTCAGAATTATCACCCTACAAAATACTTTTGGCAAGGTGCTAGAGAAGATTATTGCTGTTAAGCTACAAATGTTTTTTAGAAAGGGAAGAGCTCCTGCCAAAAGGTTTAGGTAGTTACCGGTCTCGGAAAGATACCTGGTCCAATGTAGCTACTTTTGCTTTTGATGTTTATGAGTGTTTCCAAAACAGACAGGAGACAGTTGTGGCAGCACTAGATCTTGAGGATGCCTACAATAGAGTCAAATATGATATTTTGATTTCTGCACTTATGGAGAAGGGGGTTTGTCCGTGGCTTGTGAACTATATAGCAGCTGTCCTGCATTCATGTATGGTAGCCTGGGTACATGGACCTCAGAAAAATGTAATATCGCCCCAGGACTACCCAAGGGTTCTGCAATTTCCCCAGTGCTCTTTAATGTGTATACAAGCAAGATTGCAGAACTTGAATCACCAGGTGTTGGAAGAATATTGACATTTGCTGATGATGTTCTTGCATATAGGCAAGGGAGAGATAGGTGATGGATAGCTCATGAGCTACAAGCAACTGTGGACAAAGTTACTGACTGGTGTGCCAAAAATGGTGCTGTCATCAACTCAGAAAAGGCAGTTGTTTTGTGGTGTTCTCTGGACAATAGAATTGTAAAAGCTGGCATTCCAAACCTCACAGTTCATAACAGTAACATCAAACGAGAAAGTAAACTGAGATACCTGGGTATCATTTCTGATAGAAGCTTGTCCTTCAGGGATTATGTGGATGCAGCTGCAGTGAAATGCCAAAAAAGACTCAATGCTCTCAAGATTATGGCAGCAATGGACAAGGAACAAAGAATGTTGTTCACATTGCTCCAGCATGTGATCCTTTCGGTGATAGATTATGGACTTGGCATGCTTACCATTTCAAAGAGTCAGCTGATAAAACTTGAACGCATACAGAATGAAGCCATGTGGGTGATTCTGGGATGTACAAGAGATACGCCTAGTATGTATGCGATATATACTTGCACTGCCAACTATTGCAGATAGGCTCAAAGTTCTGCAGGCAAAGTCATATCTCAGAGTAGCTGCAGACAAGAGGCACCTCCTGCATGAAGCCCTGGATAGAGCTAAGGGTCACAGATTGAAAAGAGTAAAGACTTGGATTGCGCAAGCTGAAGACACAGTTCGACACGTGTACAGACTTGATAAATTTAGGCGAGGAGAGACGTGGGTCAAAGTGTCCGATTATGTTTCAGACCTGTGTGGGGTTCTAATCACTTGTGGGATGTGAGTGCAGGGACTGGCCTGCTGGTGCTGCAGAATCAGAAGTTCAACAAATGATTCATGACAATTCCCGCCCAAGTGATGTGATTGTATATACAGATGGCTCTGTGGTGAGGGGCAGACGAAGTGCGTGGGAGTTCATAGCAAAGGCGAATGGACGTTGAATGGCGCAACAAAGCCTGGCATATGATATCACAACGCCTAGTTTGAGAATGGAGGTGGAGGCGGTCACTGCTGCCTTCCGTTGGCTTGAGAATCAGCTGTACACACATGTCGTCATTGTAACTGACTCATGGAGCATGCTGAGAAAGGTGGAGACAGGCATGCTCCGTGCAGAGTGGCAAGCATCACTTCAGAGGTCCCGGGTAGTTAGCATCTTTTGGATATTTTCTCCAGGTGACGCCTGTGTGTTGGGAAATAGACTGGCCGGTTCTGCACCACTTGGTGGTGAACTGATATATGACATCCTGGATGTTGTGAGGGCCCTTTGGGAGCGAGTGAACAGTGCCGAGGAACAGATAGATAGATCATTACGGTCTGAGGAGAATGGCACTGCAAGGAGTTACAAAGGGGATCTGGCCGACGCTCGACACACGGGGGAGGGGCGAGATGGATATACAATCAGACTGTTACTGGTACCATCAGAATTTTAACTCTTTGCTTGCTGCTGAAGATGGGCGGGGGATAGTGATAAGTCAAAGGCCCTCCCCAGGGAAACCATGAAATTATTGGGAAACACTGCGTATGGTGAAGCTTTAAAAAAATAAGTCAAAGCATACCTATGTGTCGTACCTCAACCAAAGTCAACAATCCTCTATTTAAACAAATGACCCATCTGACCGAGGATATTTATGAGTTATAGATTTTGAAGAAGAACGCTGTATGGAATCTCCCTCACCAGACAGATTTTCCGTTTATCAGTACGCAAAATTAAGAAAATGTTAGAATTTTATTATGATTTCCTAGACAAATTTATAGACAGGTCCAATTTTCAGCTGTGTGAGATGGACACGGATAGTTTGTATTTAGCTCTCAGCAGTGATAATCTTTCTGACGTTGTTAGGCCCCACCTTTGACCCAAGTTCTATGGTGTTTATGATCAGTGGTTTCCATCAGAAGTCTGTCTCTCTTACAAGTCTACCTTTATTTCCACAGAGGGTAACGTTCCTTTAGACTGTCAGGCCTGTCCAGATAGGAAACTCTATGAGAAGAGAACGCCAGGGTTGCTTAAATTACGCACAACAACCACAGGGAGGTACCAATATTGGTTTCAAAACACACAATTCCTCAGTCTTTACTTATAATCAACACAGATACCTCTTGTCCTGTTTATATATAAAACGCCTGGTCAATGACGATAAAGTTTCTACTTCTCCTCTGGCCATCTAATTTTGTCTATCTTGTACACTATGTAAATACACCATTTTATATAACCTAACTGAAAACAAAGATCCGGGTGACTTATATACAACCTTGTATATATTACATTGTAAAAAACAAAATAATAACCCATAAAGGGTGTCTAGTAAAATACAATGTGAATATGTTTTGTGTCTATATAGCTTTTCTGTTTTTTGAAATATTGTGAAATGTATGTCTATTATATGATAAGTAATTATGCATTTTGAAAAATAAATATGTACTGATTTGTCTATTGATAATAAATGAAAGAAAATGTTACAATAAACCAATATACCTAAACTTTTATACATCTTCTGATTACAAAATAGGGAAGTCACAGCAGACAAGAAAAGGAGAACGGGGGTATACATTAGATGGTTATCCAAGGAAGAAGATAGTTGAAAATAAAAGAGAGGACCACCCATGCAACAGCAGTATTCTGTTTGTCTGAAATAGGGGAAACCTGGGAAATGTCTGTCAAGACAGGAGCGCCGTCTAGAGAAACATCTGGAGAGAATTTTCGTTTAGTTAACAACAAATCAGTACAGGGACTAGGGGCTTCCCCAATCATCAAACCAATCTAATATCGCTCATGATTTTCCCGAACTTTCCCCCCAAAAGTCACGACACCTATCGACAACTCCCATCCGCATTAACAAATTCCCAACCTACATCCACATTCCCCGTTCAACTCACGAGCCAACCCGCAAAGTCAAAATACAGATCCGTATCCACAGCTCACATTTCCCACATCACAGTCAACCCACAAAGCGTATCCACGATCAATATATATGGATACGAAGCACGTCCTACTACTTTAGTCTCAACACTGTGGCGTGGTGATTTCTGCCACAGACGTGAGGTAAGGTTAAGCCCAATGTGATGTGTATAAGGAGTTACTCCGTAGGTCATTCCGGCGCCAGTCCTGCACTGTTCTGGTTTTACAGAACCTCACGCAAGACTCCTGCAGCACGTCCTCATCGTGCGCCACAGAAAATGTCTCAAATGAGCATTAACAGAGCTGTCAGGGGATCTCGGAGTTTGGCGGCCCTCAGAGGTGTAGTGCCCTTGTGGCTCTCATCAGCCTGCCCCCAAACGCATGGGTGAAAAGCTTATCAAAACTCATTAGGAACATGAGTAAAGTGCTTGCCAAACGTACAACTAAATGACAACATTCGGTTAAAAGTTTGTGGGGTGAGGAGAGCATTGTGTTGCTGAGACTCAACCCTTGACCTAGAGATTTACCCACAGCACAGACGAGTAACATCTCCTGTGGGTGGCGTCTCGCAGCTACATTCTACCCAGGTACATCCTCTGTCAACCCTCAGTGTCGTCGCCACCGCACTGAGGTTCACCAAGACAGCAACCATCCATCGGCTGGTTAAGCCCAAATGTCTGACAAAAATAGATCCTACTGCACACGAGCAAGCTCAAAATTTGACCATCATAAATTGTATTGACTGGGAAAAGTCCAAATCCTGAGACCCCACTCGCTTGAGTGTTGGGATCAAACAGAAAAAGACATGCCTGACGCATGATTCTCCATTCTGTCATGCTAACAGCATGCAACAGATGATAATCGTGCGACGAAAAACATTGTACCTATTGGTTTGGTCACAAAAGTCCAGAACCCACGGGCTGCTCCCCGCTGATCTCCAGAGGACGCAGCCCGTGTCGAGCGGGAAGCCTAATACGGTTGTGAGGTTAAGCAGTTATGTGCAGGACATGACGATTCCTTGGGTGAGCCCAGAACCAGAGCGTTATGTACCGGCTCTGCATTTATGGAAGCCTCCTTGGATGGCGGGGAATGTCCATGATCTGCTCTTGCCTTCCCTTGAGGGCCAACCCTTCCACACAGGACTGCCCCAAAGGGAGTACTTCGGGGGCAACACCCATGGAGAAAGGGACAAAGAGGACACCACACAAATAAGGTCACATCTCGACCCACACAAAACAATGGCCAGTAATCCTAGAAATAGGCCTGACTTCTTCCCTCGAAGTCGGAGTACATATGCCCGTGAGGCAGGGAATGGCAAAAGCCAGTAAAACGGTTGTACACGCAAAACTCAGGTCCAGGTAAAAGCCTAAAGTCCAAGCGGACGATTAACCGGGACCTTCCGCCGGAATTCCCAGCTGGTGAACGAAGAAGAAGAAGAAGAAGAAGAAGGTCGCGAGAAACCACCCACAGGAGATGTTACTCATCTAGGCTGTGGGTAAATCTCTTGGTCAAGGGTGGGATTTTTAGCTGTGCAGTTTTTCTTTCACTTAACAGACTTTTAACTAAGAGTTGTCATTCAGTGGTACATTTGGCAAAGCAGACCAAATGAGTTTTGATAAGACTTTTCCACACATGAATTTGGGGGCAGGTTGATGAGAGTCACAAGGACACTACACCTCTGGGCATCATTAACTCCGAGATCCCCTGCCAGCGCTGTTAATGCTCATTTGAGACATTATCTGTTATGCACGACGGGGGCGTGCAGCAGGAGTCCCACATGAGGTTCTATGCAAACTAGAACAGTGATAGGCTGGCGCCCGGGTGAGGTACTGAGTATCTCCTTACACAAAGCACGTCGGACTTATCTCCTCAGGTCAGTGAACGAAATCACCACGCTACAGGTGTGCACTGATTTCTACTGTCATCTAGGACAAAGTGGCTCTCATATTTTTGAAAATAATGCACTCAACTTTCAGAGAATCCTGCCTAAGCCAATTAAAGACATTTGAGTGGATTCTTGTTTCTTTAGTGGCCACCAGTGCTCTGAAGCAGTCCATTCACATTCTTTATGGGCCAGAGCATGTCAAGAAAGCATACAAGCTGATCAATGTAAAACTGTTAGTTTGAAGAGAATGTTGGAGCTTTGTTCAGTGTTTCACACGAGAATGAGATCGATAACATCAAAATGCATGCCCTATCTCCTGATTATGGAAGGGCTGCATAATGCTTTATGTCCATGTGTCTGCTCATAAACCTGTCACCAAAAATGAAATTTTGGTGACACATGCCATTCTCTCAACACCCTCCATACTACCCAGGTCATGTGACTTCCCTGGTCCCACAAGAATTTAAAAAGGAAAGAAAATTCAAAAATTCAATGACAGTGAAGAGAATTAAGAAATTGCAATATCATAACTGAGAACTATTACAGAAAGTGCCCACCAGAGGTGCTTTTATCACTGGCAAGAATAAGCTTATCATAGGACTACTTTGAGGGAAATACCCGCTACCCATAAGGTCTTGAAAAGAAATATCAGCCCTCGTATATGTATGTATGGGTGTGCAGCATCTGAACATGGACAATAAATACAGGAGAAGAACAGGGGGGAAAAAAAACCACATGTGAAATGTGCCATCTCTGCAAGGTCACTAACAACACTAGATGAGACAGGGTTACAAATACTAACATTAGAGAAAAGGTTAGAATCAGGTCATGTCTGAACTATACTAACAAAGAATTAAATGATTCAACCATCTAGTGAGAATGAAGCCAGGCCAGCTTGCCTGACGTTTTAAATTTTGTCGGCTCTGTGGCACAGAAGTGCGAAGCCTTTGTAATGATGGGGTGCAGGGTTCGATCCCAGCTGCGGGCCATGCGCCTTGCATTGGTTTTGACAGTGGGCCGACCATCCAGAAAGCAATGGCAAACTACTGGACGTAAATTTGCCTAGAGAAACCACACAACAGCCAGGGGCTGCTGGGGTTGGTTCTGCAAAGTCCTGTAAAGGATACGCAACTAACCTCGATGCCCTATTTTGTGAAAAAGAATATGCCTAACAAGGAATTTATTATATAGATCAGCGGTTCTCAACCTGTGGGTCACTGCCTTTTTGTGTGTGCGTCAAACGACCCTTTCACAGGGGTCGCCAAAGACCATGACAAAACACACATTCACTAAAATTATGAAGTAGCAATAAAAAAAATTGTATGGCTGGGGGTTGCCACAACATGAAGAACTGTATGAAAGGGTTGCGGCATTAGGAAGGTTGAGAGCCACTGTTACAGATGAAAATGACTACACATATGTTCCCACACACTAGTCTGATACACACACACACCTGATTTTAAACAACACTATCAAGTGTTCAACTTACCTTGGTATCTCTTCCTCATTTGTAGAGTGAGATTCATGTCAGCAATTTTATCCCTGGCTGGTTCGCATGCCCCTGCTTGTGACCAGTTCATCATCCAAATCCAGCCTGAGCTCTTTCCCTGTCGCTCTCCTGTTCTGGTGCGGATTGCAATCTTGTGTTTGAGTGGTCTAGAGTAAGGGGACTTGTCCTCCAGGCTGTACCTGCACAAACAACATGGGCGATAAGTGGTATAACTGTCTATATTCTCTGGTATCAACACAATCTGTTTCTGTACTCTGGTGGAAGAATAATCAAATTTTTATTTATAGGTGATAACATAATCTACTTTTGTTCTTTTGTGGAAACATTATCTATTTATTTCACTAGTGACAGCACATATCTCATCTGTTTTGATTTATTCAAATATACTGTCAATACATGGACTTGAAACTTTTGCCATGGGGAGTGGGTGTCATACTTATTATTTAGCCACTCGACCCACCCCTCCATTTTACCTTGAATGAGATGATTGAAGTGAGATCTGAAGTGTGACCTTCCGCAGGTAAAGATCATATTACACCATTATATCAGTGTCACCCTAATATGAAAAAGCACAGATTTAAATAATACATCCCTGCAGGCACCAAAATTGTTTTCATGTTAACCCAATGTGTGTTTTTTAAGCAAGTTTGTGTTAACAAGGTTTTTACTGTATAACATAGAAGTGTGACTACTTCCCAGACTGTATTGTTTTGCTATACCTTGTGGAATTGAATATTTTTTTTTTAAATTTCCAATTTGTAGGTAACGTTACTTTTGTGTGCTGATGAAGATATTGAGGAAACAATCTCTTGCATTTGTGTGTCTTTTCTTTAGCTGTGTGCTTCTTATAATCTTAAGGTGATTGCACCTCAAATGACACCAACAAATGAGTGAGCTTATTTATATTTTGTGTTCTCTTTATTTTTCAGTGTGGTTTCGGCTGCAGTCATCATAGCTGTTTGCTATAACTAAGATGAGTTCTATTTAACAAGAAACTCTCCAGCCGTATCTGATACCCCACAGATCGACCTAGTTTCTCTTCTCCCTCAACAGCAACTCTCTGGGCGACTGCCATGGCAGAGATTCTTCTGGGCTAGGTGCAAACAATGTTGACACTGAGTTCTTTCCCCTGCAGGGAGAAACTGTGCTATCTGTGTGGTTTCGCCACATATAGGGTTTAAATATGCAGACATAAGACAAGTTGATGGTAGCATACATTTCAAATGTGTATGCACCCCAAACAATACTTCAAAACATATTTTATAAAGCCTTATGTATTAACATAAATTATTAGAACCCGAGGCTAATAATTTTAAAAGGTAAACAATAAACAAACATATTTTAAAAAGCTCCACAGGCTTAAATAGTTATCATTTCATACATATATAATATACAGGGAAACCATACAAATAAATAATTTATAGGAAGTTCACACAAGTTTAGGCTCTTGAGTTCATAAATATTCTACTGAGGTCTCATACACACAGAGTTTATAACAGACCTACACAGAACAGAAAAGGGTTTACTCGCACACAGAGTTTATAAGAGACCTAAACAGAACAGAAAAGGGTTTAGATACACATATATAATAAAAAATGCCATATACATAAGCAAACACATCTCGCTCTGAATGATATACTTATGTCTTGCTCTATGGTCAATCACACATACGTAACAACACTTCCAGGGATGTGGGATAACACTTCTCTCCATGTGTGAGACAACACAAAAGCCACTGCTCACCCTGTCATGCCACTGATAACCACAACCTGATTTTGTCAATGAAGTCTTCCCTCATGTTAGATGCTGGCAGAATGTCTCTAACAAACTGCATAGACTGGTACTGGTTCAGATCCTGTCCACACAGAAAGAATGCATAATTTAAACATCAACATCATGGCATTCCAAAATCTCAGTCAAAATTGACTGAAAGTACATGAGACAGAAGGCTGAGGATGGACATATTTACCAATGCCACATGGCATGAAGGATCCTCTCTGACAAAACTGATTAAAAGCACATGAATCAGAAAGCTGGGTTAAGAATTGGCATCACAGAACTCTAGGCATTCCCATGTGTGCTCCGTCCTCATCTTCAGTAGCCAGAGCCAAGTTCCAATACTGATGGTACCGGTCACAATGGTTAAATATCTGTCCTGCCTCTTCTCTGAGTATAGTGAGCAGGCCAGACCCTCTGGTTACACCCAGGTGCCTCATTCTCTCCAGGCTATAATAATCTTGTTTCTCTACTGATTCCGTTGTTTCCAAAGGGCCTTGACCACATCTGCCTTGTCATGTATCAATACATCACCTAGTGGTGCAGACAGCCAAAAAGCTGAGGACAGACATGGCTATTAACTCTTTGAGTCCTAAGGAACGCAAAATACGTTCATAGGTTCCTACTAAGAAGCCCAATGAACGCACAATGCGCCAATTTTATTACTCTCTTTACTGCTACCTGGGCCTGTGATGCTAAACACCCTGGGACTCAAAGAGCTAATGCCACATGGCATAGACTATAAGAAGACTGTTTGGCTCCTGGGATTGGAGAAGAAAATGACCCTTGAGAAGCATGTAGCAAAACATGAATAATTCAGAGTTTGCTGAAATTGGGTTAAAAGGTACTGATATTTCAGCCAGTCTGTAAACCACAACACAGTGGTATGAGTATTTTCTTCACATATATGATCACACATATTGGGATTTTTAAAAATACTAATAGACATAGTGCTTTATTATGCTTTAGAAGTCTATGTGGTTACAGTCAAGGACATCATACAGCAATATTATATTTTACAGTTGACCACATATATGTCTATCCATCAGCACTTCACTCAACTCTCACAGATTACATGGCAAAGGATTAAATGGCCAAAGATTTATATTTTCCAGATGACGAGGGTTTTTAACAATCTTGAATTTCAAGTAACTTTTACAAGGCCACATATCTAATCCACTAGCCATGGAATATCCAAATAATCATATATTCAGGTATCTCCCCCCCCCCCCTTTTCCCCAAATAAACTGTCAATGCTTGGACTTGAAATTGTTGCCATCATGAGTGGATGTCATATTTATTAGCCACTCGACCCACCCTACCAGATTACCTTACACAAGGTGAGATTCTAGTCATCATGGAGGCATTTTCTGTGAGCTTTATTGCACTGCTTTGTATATTTTATCAGTGGATGTATTACTGTGGAAGTGAATAATGGTAGACCAGATATGACAGAAACGGTGAACATTTTTTCACTCGTACTGATATGTGAGACAAGATTTCTGTTTTCCAGCTCTGTTGTGTAACGGAGAGATTCATCATGAAAACAGCCGACTAAAACAGATTTAGCCAGCTACAAAATATAACTGAACAAACAAATGTTTCTGATTCAAGAGAAACTTGCCTGCTTTTTCTGGAATTCCTCTTGAAGAATTTTGTTTTTGTTTTCAATCACAAAGGGACTAGATCGTATAACTGATGGGTCTTTCCTCTTCTGTGGAACGAAGTCATGGAAATGGTCATCATCTCTGTCTGCTGTGTGATAAAAGCCTTTGCCAGAACTAGTCCTACCAACACCTGCTAGTTTAACATCTTTTGCTGTTTGGTCAGTTAAGAGGTGTGACAGTGAGGTCCCGTGTGAGAGTCTTGGTGTGGGTTCCCAGCTGCCAGGGAAGCAGCCATCTTGACAGACTCTGCCACAGAAACATGTTTGGCCACTGAAGGACTGGGCAGAGACAGCAGCAGCTCCAGCTGGTCCTTGTCCTCTAAGGCACTGATGAGTGTGAACACACATGGCAGGGGTCCTGGGCAGCATCCTTTGCCAGAGACATGATAAAATGGGAGATGTTGAGGCGAGTGTGTGCAGCAAGTTTTATAACTGATGAGAAAACTACCAGCAGTGGCTCATGTGGATATTTATTTCCTGTCAGAAATCTGAACTCCAAAGAAAAAGGTGGTGTTTTCTTCCCTTCTACAGGTCTCAAATTTGCATAAATAGGGTGTGATAAATTTGTTGCACTCTTAACCTCAGCTTTGACAGAAAGACAATGTGACAGTCAGCATTTGTCTCTGAAATTACAAAAGCCCTTGAGCTAAACCGGACACAGCCGTTTGTCCTTTTTCTTCTCTGTCCTTCTAGAACTTCTGCTGTCAAACAACTGATGTAGTTCAGGCAGCTTAAAATTCAACAGCCAAATTTTGTTGGCGATACACTCCTCAAAATCACAGTCATAAATGGATTGTAAGGAAAGCTTCTCCTCTTTCCTGGTTTCCAGAAATCTCCTGATCTACTTCTGCCTGGCCTCCACCCACATCTTCGTCCTCAGAAACAGTCAGGTTTATGTTGAAGAGTTCAATGAGAAGATACTCCCGAGCTTCCTGACTGAAGCCACATCTGTGGGAAGACAAACGACAGCAGGTCTCAGTGTGGAACATTAATGACAAGTCTATAAACAAATTATTACCAGATCCTGGCTGCACCACATCTGTGGGGAGACAAACCACAGCAGGTCTCAGTGTGGAACATTAATGACAAGTCTATAAACAAATTATTACCAGATCCTGGCTGCACCACATCTGTGGGGAGACAAACCACAGCAGGTCTCAGTGTGGAACATTAATGACAAGTCTATAAACAAATTATTACCAGATCCTGGCTGCACCACATCTGTGGGGAGACAAACCACAGCAGGTCTCAGTGTGGAACATTAACCCTACCAGACCGCTGGCCCGATTTTCCGGGAATTTCTAAACCTATACCGCTTGCCCTAATTTTCGGCTATTTGCGTAGTTCGGGGAAAAGATGCATCACAGACTAAAAATAACCACCCAATCATTATCAATCCTTTTTGTTAAACATTGCAAATGTCTGCCAGCATGTGTTTGGATTATATTTGTGTTGTTTTACGTGGACAAATTCTGAAAATTCACAATGAAACGAGCGGCTGATGAACCAAGCACTTCAACAGTAAAGTAGTTCTAGGCTTTCCACAATCCAACAGGTGATCGATACTTTGGTTTATTCAGACTGCGGGGATAATTTCATAAAAAATACGTTCTCGAAGTGACACAGTCAGTGAGAGCGCGAATTATGAGGAAAATCTTGAAAATTATAAATCTCGAAATAGATCGATGGTAGGAGAAGGGGGTGTGTCCCTCAAACTGCAACATCTGGTGTTTACTTTGTGAAACAAAGTTGATCCTGCTAAGTGGATTCGCACACAAAGGTGGAATATTGGCCCTAGATAAAAGGTAAGCCTATTTTCTACAATGTCTCCAAGTTTCTTCATATCCTAGCCACTCGTTTGCATGTAACTAATATTTGCGTACATCATGTTGGTTTTTTTCGCGGTAATGCCCAGGAGCTCAGGTAATAGAGACAGTTAGGTTCAGGGCCTCAGGTCTAGTAGGGCAAATGACAAGTCTATAAACAAATTATTACAAGATCCTGGCTGAAGTCACTTCTGTGGGGCGACAAACGACAGCTAGATTCAGGGTGGAACATTAATTACGTCTATGAACAGTTTATAAGATTCTGGTAGTGCCAAGGACAGACACAGTTCACAAGCACATTTGTGTGGAGACTTCCTCGTCTTGTTCACCGACTGTGAATTCCTGCGGAAGGTCAGGTTATTCGTCCACTAGGACTTTTGGCTTTTTCCTAAACCTGAGTTTTGCGTGTACAACTGTTCCAAGAAGTCACCCACAGGAGATGTTACTCGTCCGAGCTGCAGGTAAATCTCTTGGTCAAGGGTTGAATCTCAGCAGCACAGTGTTCTCTTTACTCCATAAACTTTTAACTGAAGGTTGTCATTCTGTTGTGCAATTGGTGATCAGATTTTACTCATTTTTCAAATGAGTTTTAATAAACTTTTTCACCCATGCGTTAAGGGGGTGGGGAAGGGGGGGGGGGGGCTGATGAGAGCCACAAGGACTCTACATCTATGGGGGCCACCAACTCCAAGATCCCCCGACAGCTCTGTTAATGTTCATTTGAGACATTATCCCTGACACACGATAAGAACGTGCAGCAAGAGTCTTGTATGAGGTTCCGTAAAACCAGAACAGTGAAGGACTGGCGCCTGATTATCTCCTTATACACATCATGCTGGACTTAACTTTACCTCACCCCTGTGACAGAAATTACCGTGCCACTGTGTGGAGACAAATGACAGCTTGTTTGATTGGAATATTTATGATAAATCTATTAACAATTTATAACAAGATTCTGGCAGTGATAAGGACAGACACAGTTCACAAGCACATGTGTATAGAGATAAACAATATATTTAACAATTGTAAGAACAGAATGATTACAAATAGTTTAGTATTTTACCTGTATAATTGTAACTCCATAGTGAAGTGTTGAGCAGATCTTTAATTTTAAAAATTTTGAAATTCATTAACATAAAAAAGTAAAATCTGATTTAAAAACTGACCAGGATTGCTTCTTTGTTTACTTTAAATAATTAAGACCTCTCAACACTTCTAATTTCTCCTGCAGCCGGTCCCTCCTCTTGAAAACTCCCAGGTGCTGTGAAAATAAAATATTCTTAAGAGAGGAATACAGGAGATACTTAATGAAATTATTTAAATCTGTGTGAAAAGTTCAAATATGAGTCCAGTTAAGTGTAAGATTATGTTCTCAAAACAGCGCATCAGCCAAATGCCAACCTGTATGGTAAGTTGTTTGTATTAGCCATTGATTTATTTACTGTGCTCAGTAGGTCTAAGGGATGTTTTTGTATTCCATGTTAAGATGTGACCTGAATTGTCCGCAAGAAAGAAAGACCACCAGAATGGAGGGTAATCATTTAGAAAGCTGAAATAATTATTTTCTGAGAGCAGAAGTGACCAGACATGAACTCCAGTCATAGAGTAAAGTTAACACAAATGGTCTGTATTGTTGAAGGTAAGAAGAAACTAGATTATAATAACTGACTGCAAAACTCGCAGCACAGAAATACATAAGCAGGTGTGAGATTTATGTAAAATTCCACAGCAGTCGAAAACAGAGAGACACATATGATGCTTTAGAGAAGTGCAAGAAAAAAGTGAAGGTGACGTGTTGCAGACAGTGTCTTGTAGGAATATGAACCCTTTTACCTCAACGAATTTAAATTAAAATTCCAGGAACCTATGAATTCTCAGAAAGTGTGTGTTTTTGGCATCAGCATAAAGAAATTACAAGTAATCTAAACAAATTTTTTTTAAAGAGAACCTCTTAATTTCCAGCCAGTAATAAAACCGTAAATAAAGTTACAGTGAAGAATAACGACGGCAGTGTGTGCGCACACGTGTACGGTGCATATGTACATGTCTGTAAAAGAGATCATGGTGGCCAGGCTCAGACCCTAAGGTCATTTGTTCAAAACCCCAGTGAGAAAGACTTTTTTTTAAATGATATATATTCACAGGTTACCCAACCTTCTATGGGTACTAGGTAAAATTCTGGGAAGTAAAGGTGGTGGGAGTGATGTGACTACATCATCCATCAAGTGCCGACCAGCCTGTTAAATATTAATCTAGCATTGTATCTCCAATGCACAATATGCAGAAAAAAAGTGGGTTACTTTACTTCTAACAGCCAAAGTATTAAATAAAATACACAGATGACCAAAAGACAAGCATAAATATAAAAATGTAAAAAGGAGAAATGTCTTCCAAACATTCCAACAAAATAAAATAACAATCAAAGATATCTGACAGGCACACATGTCCAACACTGAAACAGAAGAAACTATTTATCCCAACTATAACAGGGTTGAACAGGATATCTAAAAAAGTGTCATTACACAAACAACCGACTAACTGTATCCAGGAATCACATCATAAACCACAAGTGAACGTTGCCGACAGAAAGCCTTCAAAAGCAAAAGCATATTACCACATACAAGGATCATGATATTAATTACAAAAAAAGACAACAAAGAAATCGCTGTTCTTAAAACATTGGGAAACACATGATCCTACTAATCCAACTGAAGGTGTGTATAAATATATGAGAGAGAGAGAGAGAGAGAGAGAGAGAGAGAGAGAGAGAGAGAGAGAGAGAGAGAGAGAGAGAGGGGGGGGGGGGGGCAGGGAGTTTATCGAGAGAGAACAGCAAATACAAAAAAAAGAGAGAGGAAGGCAGTGACGGACAGGCACAGATTGAGGGACAGGTAGTAAAAAAGTGAGGGGGCAGGTAGGAAGATGGACAAAGATTAAAAATACTTAGTCAGTTCAAACACCAGGTCTGTTAAGAAATATAAGACATGAAAAGATCAAATTGAAATCAAAAGAAATGATCCATCAGGCTCATGATGAACCCCACCCCTCTCCCTAACTATAACTTCTTGCGTACTGGATACAGTTACTCCGAATAGACACTTATGGAGAAGCACATTGGGGGGGGGGGGGGGGGGGGGGAGGAGGTCGGCCTTATTCAATATACTTTACTAGTGGGTACTTACCCGTTGCAGGCAAAGGTGTAGGCTGGTCACAATGCTGCGCGAGAGGCATTCCTGTAATGATGTCAACAACACTCACTGCTCCACTAAGCAGCGAACCTGCAGAAGAAGAGGAACCATAGCTATAAAAATATAATTTTTCTTAAAACGTTACGCTACAAAAAAATAGAGAACCCATCCAGGGCAACCAAGTGTAGACTGGCCAGCCATCAAGGGAAGACAGGGGAAGATCATGGGCGTTTCCTGACATCGAAGGAGGCTGTTCAGTAGTTTGCCATTGCTTTCTGAGCGGTCAGCTCTTAGTAACTCTGCTGTAACCAACGCAAGACAAATTGTCCGCAGTGGATTCAAACTCAACACCCCGGCATTAGACAGCGCTTTTTATTTCAAAAATTAGCTATGACCTCGTTGAAATGAATGAGTTAGCTATGTTATCATCTCTAAAAGATGGAAAAAAAGGCATGTAGTGGGTACTTACGGACTGTGTGCGACGTTGGACCAGCTCTCATCTGGATAACTGGCCGTGTCCTGTTTGCTACACCAGCAGAACGCGAGCCTGCAAAATAAAAACACGTAACTGTATCAGGAAAAAAAATCTTTTTTTTTTAAAAGTTACACTACAAAATAATTTATCTTCTTTTTATTTGTCTGAGCTATCTTCTTTTTATTTGTCTGAGCGACAAAACTGCTTGTGTTTGTTCAGAGCAAAGCTTTGATATTTATGCCTTTCAGCCCACACATCCAACTAAATCAAGCATTTGTAGACCGGGTTAACTTTCCGGATAGTTTCGTGGGGCAGAAACGTTTCGTCCCCCCCCCCCCCCCACCCCCTTAACTACATGGGTAACCCCTGGAGAACCCGTCCAGGGCAACCGAGTGTAGATTGGTCAGCCCTCAAGGGAAGACAGGGGCAGATCATGGGCGTTTCCTGCCATTGAAGGAGGCTGTTCAGTAGTTTGCCATTGCTTTCTGAGCGGTCAGCTCTTAGTAACTCTGCTGTAACCAACGCAAGACAAATTGTCCGCAGTGGGTTCAAACTCAACACCCCGGCATTAGACAGCGCTTTTTATTTCAAAAATTAGCTATGACCTCGTTGAAATGAATGAGTTAGCTATGTTATCATCTTTAAAAGATGGAAAAAAAGGCATGTAGTGGGTACTTACGGACTGTGTGCGACGTTGGACCAGCTCTCATCTGGATAACTGGCCGTGTCCTGTCTGCTACACCAGCAGAACGCGAGCCTGCAAAAAAAAAAAAAAAAAAACGTAACTGTATCGGGGGAAAAAAACTTTTTTTTTACAGTTACACTACAAAATAATTTGTCTTCTTTTTATTTGTCTAAGCGACGAAACTGCATTGTGTTTGTTTACAGCAAAGCTATGATATTTATGCCTTTCAGCCCACACATCCAACTAAATCAAGCATTTGCAGACCGGGTTAACTTTCCGGATAGTTTCATGGGACAGAAACGTTTCGTCCCCCCCCCCCCCCTAACTACATGGGTAATCCCTGGAGAACCCGTCCTGGGCAACTGAGTGTAGATTGGTCAGCCCTCAAGAGAAGACAGGGGCAGATCATGGGCGTTCCCTGCCATCAACAGAGGCTTCCATAAATGCAGAGCCAATACATGACGATCTGGTCCCAGGCTCATCCGAGTAATCGTCATGTTATGCCTGTGTTTGCACGCACACATGTGGGTATACCAGTACATATATAGTGTTATTAAATTTTTCTCTAGACGGTGACAGAGGTGCCAAACTGAAGTCCTATCTGTTCTAGACTGGTACATGAATGAGAAAGTCATACAGAGAGGGAGAAAGACAGATGTGAGGTAGAGTGGAAGAGACAGTGTGAAAGACAGAAGGAGAAAGAGTGGGTAAAAAGGGACAGACATGTAAAGATGAACAGATGAAGAGAGGGGGAAGAAGGAAAAAAGAAACAAGAGGGAAGAAAAAAGATGACAAAGAGGGAGGCATCGAGACATGATGAGAGAGAGTGAGAGCGAAAGAAAAGAGGGAGACAAATACAGAAAGAGGGAGATGCAGATAGAGAGAAGAGGAAGAAGGGAAAGAAACTGAGATATGAAAGGAGGAAAAATATGACAAGGGAAACTGAAGGAAGGGAGATGGGCGGAGAGAGAAGGGACATGGAGAGAGGGAGATGCAAGCAGAGAGATGTAGACATAAAGGAGGGAGAAATAGAGGGACAGTATAGAGAGACAAACATACAGAGGGAGAGAACCAAAGAGAGGAAAAATGTAGAGCAAGAGAATAGAAGGGAGGTATACAAAAAAGGAAGTGATGGAGAGAGGCACAAATACATAAAGATCATATTTTTCATTCAAATGAAAAAATTTTTTTTTAAAAATTTGGTTTTAAAAAGATTAAAACAAGGGCGGGCGGTCTGCCTTTTGGAGAATAGTTTGGGATTTTTCACATTCAAGCAAGATGGGGATCCGGTCTACCCTTTTTTAAATCAGTCGATTTTTATTTGCAAGATGGGGGATTTTGGTCTACCACTTTGAAAAATTTTATGAGATTTTCTATTCAAGCAAGAGGCGGATTTTTGGTCACCCTTTGTAAATTATTTAAGTTTATGTGCAAAGGGATATTTTTAAAAAACAAAATGATTACATATTTCAAATGGACAAAGGGTTTAATTTTTTGGTTACTGTGTTTTAAGGACAATTTTAAAAAAAAAAAACGGGGCACTTTTTAAACATGGAAAAAACTACCTCCTCAAAAATAAAAAAAACACCTAACAGGCAAACACGCTGGCTGCAACAGGGGCCCCCTGGGGCGCAAAAAGGGAAAACCCGCTTTCATTATCCTTTTAAGGGCCCCTTTTCCATACCCAAAAGAGGATATCTGATCTGTACCGAACGAAAGCCCCGAAGAAAGGATTTCTGCCTGTCGCAAGAGCCCCAAATTTCCAGCCTGCATGGGAAAAAGGGACCCTTCCGGGAAAAACCCTTGCGGGAAAATTTCGTAAAACAGAGAAATGGTCACCAACGGCTCCAAGGCACTTAAGCCGATGGCGTGATGGACATCTAAAAGGCGATAAAAGGGGGACTGTGAACCTGAGGGCTTCCCTATTTTTACGACGAAAAAATGGGGCGAGGGGTAAACCAAAACAGAAAAACCCCCTATATTTTTGACACACCCGGCATAACAAAACGAACCCCCAAAAATTTGATACGTCCCGACCAAATGCTTGTATGTACTGCAACCAAAAACAGGTCAAAAAAAAATGTCTGAGAAAAGGAAAAAGATAACCCATACCCCCAACAAAACCCGGAACCAGAGCCAAAAAAAAGAAAAAAAGAA
>CAJHNH020004314.1:0-42615 GCA_905116865.2 Candidula unifasciata | reverse complement strand
TACCCACTGTATCTTAGGCATGCAGACAAATAAATCCCGTAGTTGGTCTTCAGAGGAAAGGCGAGGCTCGTCTGTGGATAAGACAGCGGAGGTTGAGCAAAAGAGCCATAATGTTGAGGTGGAAGATGGGATTGAGCAAAAGATCCAACAGAGCCAACATTATCTTAATGTGGCCTGTCAGCCACACGTGGTGACCAGCCCACCAGAACTGGTGACTAGTGCTTCAGAAGTAGTGACCAGTCTGCCACATGTGATAGCGAAACTGTTAGAGGCGGTGTCTAGTATTTCAGAATTGGTGGCCAAAGCGTCAAAGGTGTCGGCCAATTTGTTAAACATTGTAGAGGTGTTTACCAGTCGGCTGCACGTGGCTACCAGTCCACCAGAGGTGGTGACCAGTCTACCAGAGGTGGTGACCAGTCTACCAGAGGTGGTGACCAGTCTACCAGAGGTGGTGACCAGTCCACCAGAGGAGGTGACCAGTCCACCAGAGGAGGTGATCAGTCCATCAGAGGAGGTGACCAGTCCACCAGAGGTGTTGACCAGTCCACCAGAGGTGTTGACCAGTCCACCAGAGGTGGTGACCAGTCTACCAGAGGAGGTGACCAGTCCACCAGAGGAGATGACCAGTCCACCAGAGGAGGTGACCAGTCCATCAGAGGTGGTGACCAGTCTACCAGAGGAGGTGACCAGTCCACCAGAGGAGATGACCAGTCCACCAGAGGAGGTGACCAGTCCATCAGAGGTGGTGACCAGTCCATCAGAGGTGGTGACCAGTCCATCAGAGGTGGTGACCAGTCCATCAGAGGTGGTGACCAGTCCACGAGAGGTGGTGACCAGTCCACGAGAGGTGGTGACCAGTCCGCGAGAGGTGGTTACCAGTCCAGCAGAGGTGGTTACCAGTCCAGCAGAGGTGTTGACCAGTCCACCAGAGGTGTTGACCAGTCCACCAGAGGTGTTGACCAGTCCACCAGAGGTGGTGACCAGTCCACCAGAGGTGGTGACCAGTCCACCAGAGGAAGTGACTAGTCCGCCAGAGGAAGTGACTAGTCCACCAGAGGAGGTGACCAGTCCACCAGAGGAGGTGACCAGTCCGCGAGAGGTGGTGACCAGTCCACCAGAGGAGGTGACCAGTCCACCAGAGGAGGTGACCAGTCCACCAGAGGAGGTGACCAGTCCACCAGAGGAGGTGACCAGTCCACCAGAGGAGGTGACCAGTCCATCAGAGGAGGTGACCAGTCCACCAGAGGAGGTGACCAGTCCACCAGAGGAGGTGACCAGTCCACCAGAGGAGGTGACCAGTCCATCAGAGGAGGTGACCAGTCTACCAGAGGAGGTGACCAGTCCGCGAGATATGGTGACCAGTCCATCAGAGGAGCTGACCAGTCCGCGAGAGGTGGTGACCAGTCCATCAGAGGTGGTGACCAGTCCACTAGAGGTGGTGACCAGTCCACTAGAGGTGGTGACCAGTCCGCGAGATGTGGTGACCAGTCCACCAGAGGTGGTGACCAGTCCGCGAGAGGTGGTGACCAGTCCGCGAGAGGTGGTGACCAGTTCGCGAGAGGTGGTGACAAGTCCATCAGAGGTGGTGACCAGTCCATCAGAGGTGGTGACCAGTCCACGAGAGGTGGTGACCAGGCCATCAGAGAAGGTGACCAGTCCATCAGAGGAGGTGACCAGTCCATCAGAGGTGGTGACCAGTCCACCAGTGGTGGTGACCAGTCCATCAGAGGTGGTGACCAGTCCACCAGTGGTGGTGAACAGTCCATCAGAGGTGGTGAACAGTCCATCAGAGGTGGTGACCAGTCCATCAGAGGTGGTGACCAGTCCATCAGAGGTGGTGACCAGTCCACCAGAGGTGGTGACCAGTCCACCAGAGGAGGTGACCAGTCCACCAGAGGAGGTGACCAGTCCACCAGAGGAGGTAACCGGTCCACCAGAGGAGGTGACCGGTCCATCGGAGGAGGTGACCAGTCCATCGGAGGAGGTGACCAGTCCATCGGAGGAGGTGACCAGTCCATCAGAGGTGGTGGCCAGTCTATCAGAGGTCGTGGCCAGTCTACGAGAGGTGGTGACCAGTTCGCCAGAGATTGGGACCTGTGCACCAGAGTTCCTGACCAGTGCTTCAGAGATAAGTCGGCCAGAAATGAGTACCAGTGCTCCAAAGGTTGTGATCAGTCCGCCAGAGGCGTTGGCCAGTGAGTCAGAGCCAATCAACCAACCACAGACGGACAATAAACCACAGACAGAAAATCAGTCAAAGGCAGACAGTCAACCAGAGGCAGACAATCATCCAGAGGCAGACAGTCGGACTGAGGCAGACAATCAGACTAAGGTACATAGTCAGCCAGAGGCAGACAATCAACAAGAGGCAATCCACCAACCAGAGGTAGACAATCGGCCAGATGCAGGCAATCAGCCAGGTACATCTTCAAATACCACATTATTGTGTGAAAGTTCTACTGAAGCGACTGGCAGCTCTCGCGGCTACAATGAACAGGGTACAGTTGGTGCATTGATGACGGTGTCTGGTGCACGTAAGAAAGTCACTTTCGCAAGCGACTGCAGCTCCTCGACCAAGCCCAGATCTTCAACAAAGCGAAAATCCTATGCGGAACGCAAATCCTATGCGAAACGCCGATCGCAGGCCAAGCGCAACGCTAGAGCAAGTGAGAACATTGAGGTAAGTCTATTTTCGTCATTTCTGTT
Organism: Candidula unifasciata; assembly: GCA_905116865.2. NCBI lineage: Eukaryota > Metazoa > Mollusca > Gastropoda > Stylommatophora > Geomitridae > Candidula > Candidula unifasciata. The sequence goes on along the minus strand of CAJHNH020004314.1, from coordinate 39,909 downwards.
ACTTGTATTATTTTCTAATTTTCAGTAGCTAGTTCAGTTGTGTATCCGTTACATGACTTTGCTGAACCACGGCCAGCTCCAGATTTATAAGGCCGTACAGCTCGAACGGGAATTCCCGTTCTTGTGCAAGAATTGAGTACCTCTGCGTCCAGTTTTTATCGAAAAGATGTATGCGCAAATTAAACTACAGTTTCATTAATTTTCGACATATTTTTTTAGAACCATACTATATATTTAACTATTTTTAAGGTAAATAAGTGTGCCGAAAAAATATAATAATAAAGGCTCTTACAGACAAACAACAATGCTTTTGCTACAGTCAGCATAAACATAAACATCAATAACGTTTAGATGAAAACTAAAAGTTGTTCCCGCAAAAGTAAAATATCGGTGCTAACTCTTTGATTCTGAGAGGGTATTGTTGCATTAGAGGAGAGGGGGGGGGGGTGACATTTGTACTTTATCAAATTTAGTGCATAAAAATACTGTCTGTCTGTCTGTCTGTCTGTCTGTCTGTCTGTCTGTCTGTCTGTCTGTCTGTCTGTCTGTCTGTCTGTCTGTCTGTCTGTCTGTCTGTCTGTCTGTCTGTCTGTCTGTCTGTCCGTCTGTCCGTCTGTCTGTCTGTCTGTCTGTCTGTCTGTCTGTCTGTCTGTCTGTCTGTCTGTCTGTCTGTCTGTCTCTGTCTGTCTCTGTCTGTCTGTCTGTCTGTCTCTGTCTGTCTGTCTGTCTGTCTGTCTGTCTGTCTGTCTCTGTCTGTCTCTGTCTGTCTCTGTCTGTCTCTGTCTGTCTCTGTCTGTCTCTGTCTGTCTGTCTCTGTCTGTCTCTGTCTGTCTGTCTCTGTCTGTCTCTGTCTGTCTCTGTCTGTCTGTCTCTGTCTGTCTCTGTCTGTCTGTCTGTCTGTCTCTGTCTGTCTGTCTGTCTGTCTGTCTGTCTGTCTGTCTCTGTCTGTCTCTGTCTGTCTCTGTCTGTCTCTGTCTGTCTCTGTCTGTCTCTGTCTGTCTCTGTCTGTCTGTCTCTGTCTGTCTGTCTGTCTGTCTGTCTGTCTGTCTGTCTGTCTGTCTGTCTGTCTGTCTGTCTGTCTGTCTGTCTGTCTGTCTGTCTGTCTGTCTGTCTGTCTGTGTCTCTGTCTGTCTGTCTCTGTCTGTCTGTCTCTGTCTGTCTCTGTCTGTCTCTGTCTGTCTCTGTCTGTCTGTCTCTGTCTGTCTCTGTCTGTCTGTCTGTCTGTCTGTCTCTGTCTGTCTGTCTGTCTGTCCGCCCGCCCGCCAGCTTGCCCGTTTTTCTGTCTGTCTGTCCGCCCGCCAGCTTGCCCGTTTTTCTGTCTGTCTGTCCGCCCGCCAGCTTGCCCGTTTGTCTGTCTGTCCGCCCGCCAGCATGCCCGTTTGTCTGTCTGTCTGTCCGTCCGTCCGCCCGCTTGCCCGTTTGTCTTGTCTAGTAACGAAAATAATTTTATGGTTGGGGGTTCACACAACATGAGAAAGTGTATTCAAGGGTCGCGGCATTAGGAAGTTGAGAACCACTGGAATAGAACCCATGTCCCATTTTGTCCCTTCAACAAGCCTGTCGTAAAAGGCAACTAATCAGGGTTTTCCTTTAGAAGTCGGAGTGCATCTGTCTGAAAGATATAAGCAGACCTTTTTTTAATAATACAAAAGGTGCAGGTACTCACCACGGTGTCTGTTACAGAACTTAGTAGCTTATCCTTTACAGGACGTTGCAGAACCAACCCCAGCAATTTTTTGACTATTGTGATTTTTGACTTCTCGATGCCACTATCGAAACCAAAGCACGGCACAAAGCCCACAGCTGGGATCGAACCCGGCACCCCGGCATTGCGAAGCGCGTTCGCAACGCCTAAGCCACATACCTTAAGCTTTAAGTCAGTGAACTCGTAGGGGAAGGAAAGAAGTTACTAGTTAGTACGGTACTTACTAACGGCTTCATCGAAGTGGGGTGGTTGCAAGCTATAAGAAAACTAAGCAAAGATATGAAAGCGAGAAGGTACAAAAGGTTCGGAAACCCAAATATTTGTCTGCTTTGGCAAACTACTTATAATAAACTGAGACCCAGCCTAGTGTAGGCATAGCTAATATTGTACGCTAGTTCTTTCTTCCACCCGCTGTTGTTTACCAGTGGTCAGCAGGGCAGAACATCCGGTCCACTGTGGACAATGAAATCAGCTTTCTCTACAGTTGAGATCAGGAAACCTTCCCCTCGGTATATAAACGCTTGCCGTCCTGTGTCCAATGCGCAGATGTTGAATATGAACTAAACAAACCAGGCGATTATATGGATACATGTGCGCTTTTTACGCATTTATTTTGCATTTTATTTGTGGACTCTGAAGTTGAATCATTGCGTTGTATTGGTTCGTCAAGCAGCAACTGCTTCAACTAGGGGTTATCGGTTATCACGCCCCATTTATGAAAATTTCTTTGGATGCGCCCTTAACCCAGCAGTGTTGTCACATCAGCTCAGAACATAATGGAGTTGTCTATTTGTCAGTTACCTCCATCACCCACACAGAACACAGAACAAGTTGCTGCCGTCAATGAAAACACCGATCCTTCATTGATTCGAGCTACAAGTGCAACAAAAAACATCCGTTTTTCGTTGATTCGAGCTACAAGTGCAACTGAAAACAGCCATTCTTCTGTGATTCAAGCTACAAGTGCAACTAAAGACAGCCATTCCTCATCAATTGAACCTACAGTTGTAACTGAAAACAGCAGTTCTTCCTCTACCCAACCTGCAGAGGAACCTGAAAATGACCATTCTTCTACAGTTGATTTGAACAGTTCGAGATCTCGCCAAGAAGCTATCCAGACTTTGTTGGATAGACTGAAAGCTATCATGGTCAGTAACTTGTCACTAGTATTAGCTTCCCCTGCTGTCTTATTTTTTAAGTTATAAGGACAATTTGTCAGCAATATCCTATTCATTTGTTCTAGAGGGTTATGGGGTTTTTTTGTTTAAAAAAATATGAATACCTAAAAATGAGGGTTGATTTTGTGTTATTGTTTGCATACAAATCAGTTGTAAAATGGATGTGCACGTAAAATTGAAGTTCTGAACTGTTTCAGCCCTGGGGACTCAGCATCAGGGGGCCAAGGCCTAATAAAAACAGACAGGAAATCAATGCATCTTGCGTTCTTTGGCCTTCCGGACAGGAAGATATGAAAGTATGATGCATTTCTTGGGATTGAAAGAGTTAAAGAGTAGCAAATTCCAGATAGGAATGAACAGCCAGAACTTTTTGCTAGAGTATACAGCCGGTAAACACTATGAACAAGAAGAAGAAAGTCCCTGAACAAACTAAAACCAGTTGTTGCAACTTCACACGCATACTTTGGCATGTAACTTTTTCCCCAGAGATATCATGACCAGCAGGCGGCCAGAGAAAATGCCCCCAGTTGTCAGACTGGGAAGACCTGGGTTCAGTTTGATTTCAACGTGCCCACGGAACTGGGTGGCCGATTCGTCGGCAAAAAGGGCAAGAAAATCAAACGCATCTTAAAAAAAACTGGAGCAACGGTGGTCTTGGTCACCAACTTCGTCGAGAAGGAATATCAGGTCTGCCAGGTTGTTGGTGAGTACATTCTAGAAGTTACTTAGTAATTACTGACTGAGCATTGATTATTGGTTGAATTTGATTGATTATTGATAAATTGATCATGTTTTCAGCTTGAGAATGGAAGTTGAGGCGGTAACTGTGGTGTTCTGAATGACCGAGAAAATCTTAGCCACACATGTGTATATTGTCATAGCATCAAATTCCCAGAGCTCAACAGGCTAGAGTCAGGTTGTCTTCAAATGGAAGAGGTCACATGTAGTGAGAGAGTCACATGGATTGTACTTGCCTGGGCAATTCAGGTGTATTTGGGAATGAGCAGCCTGATAGACTGGCTGGACTCATTTGATCCCCCTGCCTTAGAATATCCATGACACAAAAATAGTGGTATTCTTTAGTCCATAGATGCTCAGGATGCAGGTTCTGGGCACCATTCGAAACTCAAGGAAGGGAAGGGCGGATGAATATTCAACAAGATAACAGGAACCATCAATGTGCATTCTGTTGAGGAGGGAGAATAAATTGAATCTGAACTACAAGAAACACAAGCTAGCATTAGACGTGGCAGGGGAACAAGAGACACAATTTTCAATATGAGAATCATCCTTGAGAAGTGTAGAGAATATAAGATAGATCTTCACACTTGTTTCATAGGCCTCAGCAAGGCATTTGATTGTGTGCAGCACCATAAACTATGGCATATAATGAGAAGCATAGGATTTCCAAATCATCTGGTGCACTTAATGGAATCTCTTTACTACGAACAACAAGCAAGGATCAGAGTAGCTGGTGAAACATCTGAATGGTTTAAGGGCAGAAAGGAGTGAGACAGGGCTGTATTCTTTCACCCTCCCTCTTTAACATATATGGTGAAAATTTTATGAGAAACGCAGTTAGCGATGAGGCATGTGAGAGCTTTTATCCACTAAAAATTGGAGGTAATCCTATCCCAGAACTCAGATATGCAGACGACACAGTTTTCCTTTCCAACAGTGTACAAGGTTTAGAAAAATTAATTCTGGCGGTCAAAAAACACAGCGAAGAAGTGAATCTGTTTCTGAATTATTTTTTTTTAAACCCAAACATTATGTCCTCAGTAAATACAACACACCAACCACGTATCACAATCGAAAATGAAGAAATAGAAAATGTAACAGGTTTCGAATACTTGAGTTTTTTAGTGAACAACAGTGGCAACTGCTCAAAAGAAGTCAGAAGAAGACTTGCGTTAGCAATGCAGAGATTAAATAGCATGAAGAACCTAAGGCAAAACACTAGTAAATTGGTTTCAGTAAAAATCTTGAGATCATGCATTTTTCCTGTTGCAACCTACGGTTGTGAGTCTTGGACTCTCGCTCAGTCACTGAGGAAAAAGATTGGAGCTTTTGAATTGAAATGTTATAGAAAAATTCTTAGAATACCATGGATCAGGAAGAGGAGAAACATCGACATTCTGAAAGAGTTGAATATCAAGAACTGGCTCATAAATAGCATTCTGTCCCGAAAGCTGAAGTATTTTAGCCACATCAAGCATCATGGTGGCTTGGAAAAGATGGTTATGGAAGGTGCAGTTTGTGGAAAGGGAGGCAGGGGCCAACCACAGTGAAGATGGATACAAGACATTGAAGATGCATTGGAACTGAAAGCCCATGGAGTTGGAAAGCTGGCTAGAGAAAGGGAAACTTTCAGGCGTGCCATGAAGAGAGCGACGTTCTGTAAAGGACTTGCTGATTGATGAGGAGGAGGCAGGCAGAGCTAGCATGGGCTTGTCCTGAATGCTATGAATCTTTACCATGTATGAACTCAGATGATTAATGATTACTGAGCAATGATTATTAACAGATTTGTTCATGCCCTCTAACCCATATCATAAAAGGTGACCAGTTAGGTTCATTTTCTTCACATTTGGAGAGCATCTGCCTGAAAGGTGGGAAACCATCAGTCTGCATACAAAAAATCTTTTCTGTAAAATGAATACAGACAATAAGTTGAAGTTCTGGAACAAAGTCCACAAGTGGACGACTAATTAGAACTTTCTGCTGGAACTTAAACAACCGGTGAATTTTAGGCAAAGGACAACAGAAGAAATGTATGTGAAGTGAGCACTATCATGCCTGCCAAATGGTTGGTGGGTACTTGTACATTGAATGTTGAATTAAGAATCAACATCATAGCCCCCTGGACACTCCTAAAAGCGTTCCGTCCCAATCTTCTGCAGCAAGTGAAGAGTTCCGCTTCTGATTTCACCAGTAACTGTCTCGATTGCATATCCGTCTTGCCCTTTCTTTGAGTGTTGAGTGTTGGCAAGACCCCTTGGTAACTCCATTCTCCTAAGATCTATCTGTACTTTCGCACTGTTCACTCACTCCCAAAGGGCCATTACAACATCTAGCTTGTCATACATCAGTTCACCACCAAATGGTGCAGAACCGGCCAGCATATCTGCCTGCTCATTTCCTCACAAACCGGGTGCTTGTACATGTCAGGAGTCACTAAGTGGGGTCTGTCATCACAGCATTCCACATAAAGGTCATCCTGTATCACCCCGAAACATCCTGGCCAATGGGGCTCTGATGAAGTTGTTAAGGCCTAGCAAGCTGGCAATGGATTTACTATCTCTACAGCTAATACGAGATATAAACAGATTGATCAAACAGCGTTTGACCATGGTAGTGTTAAAGGACTACAAGATCTGATGCTATACCATACAAGGCATATACTAAAAGAGAAGGACATAGAGCAAGAGGTAGACCAATTTACATTTGATTCCTGTGAGTGGTTGTCGTAGGGACCCCAGCTCGCTGGTTTGCCCAGGGGGCCCATTATACTGTTAAGACAGTACAAGATGGGGAAAAAAGGGGCGGGGGGGACCAAATATTTTAACTGCTTAGGGCATCTGGTCAAGATGGCGAGGCAAGGGCATGTTTTTTTTAATTGTTTTGGCCAGCATCTGGGGTCAGTATTGAACATCCTAGAGTGGAAGATGTTAATCTAGTCTGAATGTGATAGTCTAGTTCAAGTGTGACCTTTTAGGAAGTTTGAAAACGCTGACTGGTCCAGCAAATTGACAGTGGCTTACTATGTGCTCGTAGAAAGTGAAGAGATCTCACGAACCAACTAGAATGAAAGGGTGGTTTGTTCCAAAGAGTCTGAATCCAGTCCTTTGTTTAGCATGGCTGATGTTGAACACAAAGTGGGCTGGGCAGACCCACCACAACTCAACAACTAACACTGTTGTTTTTGTCTTCCGGCCTGAATCCAGTCCTTTGTTTAGCATGGCTGATGTTGAACACAGACCAGGTGGTTGGGCAACCAGGCACAAGCAATAACTAACAATGTTGTTTTTAGCCTCTGGTCTGAATCCAGTCTTATGTTTATCATGGCTGATGTTGAACACAGAAAAAGGGGACTGGGCAGACCTGCCACAACTCAAACTAAAACTGTTTTTTTTTTCCCCAGGCAGCAAGGATGAAGTCGATAAAGCTCTGGCCCTTATCCGACAATGGTTTCCTCTTAAACACTACCCCCATTTTACTATGGAACCAGTCGACCAGTACAAGCCTATTGTGTATCAGCTGGAGCCAGTCCTGAGTGCAGGGTTCCTACAGGTTAGTGGTTCTCCTTTCTTTCTCTTATTTCCTTAGCTATTTTGTCCTGTTATTCACTCAACTTCTGAGCAGTTAACACCTCACTCGCCTTCTGATCAGTTCACAGCTCACTCACCTTCTGAGCAGTTAACACCTCACTCACCTTCTGAGCAGTTAACACCTCACTCACCTTCTGATCAGTTAACACCTCACTCACCTTCTGATCAGTTAACACCTCACTCACCTTCTGAGCAGTTAACACCTTACTCGCCTTCTGATCAGTTAACACCTCACTCACCTTCTGAGCAGTTAACACTTCACTCACCTTCTGATCAGTTAACACCTCACTCACCTTCTGATCAGTTAACACCTCACTCACCTTCTGATCAGTTAATACCTCACTCACCTTCTGATCAGTTAATACCTCACTCGCCTTCTGAGCAGTTAACACCTCACTCACCTTCTGATCAGTTAACACCTCACTTGCCTTCTGAGCAGTTAACACCTCACTCACCTTCTGAGCAGTTAACACCTCACTCACCTTCTGATCAGTTAACACCTCACTCACCTTCTGAGCAGTTAACACCTTACTCGCCTTCTGATCAGTTAACACCTCACTCACCTTCTGATCAGTTAACACCTCACTCACCTTCTGATCAGTTAATACCTCACTCACCTTCTGATCAGTTAACACCTCACTCACCTTCTGATCAGTTAACACCTCACTCACCTTCTGATCAGTTAACACCTCACTCACCTTCTGATCAGTTAATACCTCACTCGCCTTCTGATCAGTTCACACCTCACTCGCCTTCTGATCAGTTAACAGCTCACTCGATTTCTGAGCAGTTAACAGCTTTTGGCTCTCATGTGGGTGAAGCAAGTTTGACCCTTGGTAAGGTGACAGTTTTTTTCAGCCCGAAACAAATAAAAACATCCTAGCCTGCACAGTTCATGGCGACAGCACCAGCCATGTGGTCCTAAATTCTCAAGCTTATGACCCCCTGCCTACATCAGCGTAACAAGTGGTAAAGACAGACAGTAGTGACGCTGTTGCAGTATTTATTATTTTCATTTTTGTGTGTGCCTTAATCTGTTATTGTTTCCAGTAACTTCATCTATTAGTTTTCCCATTCCACTTGATACCTGTTTTATTTTGTTTGCCTTATTTGATTTTTCCTTCCTGTCCTTGCTTCCCTCTACTGTATTTGCCTGTCTGCGTTTCTATCTCTGCTATCTTTGTTTTTTTCTCCACCTATCATTGTTTGACATCACCCTTCATCTGTAGGCAGTGATTCCAACAACCATCTTATCTATAGGACCAATCTAAAGACCAGTTTTTGGCCAATTCTTTGCTGCCAGTGTCAAACATGGACCCTTTTTTTTCTTAGCAATCACAAGCTGTAAACTCCAGTGGAAAGTTCTGGTAGTTAGTCCTTTTCTGGACTTTGGTCTTATTCTAACACTTGAGTTTTTTTATGACATTTGGTTTAGACATTTGGTTTAGGCATGTGGTTTAGACATGTGGTTTAAACATGTCTTTTAGAAATCTCATTAAGACATCTCATTTAGACATGTGGTTTAGATATTTGGTTTAGACATCTCAATTAGATATGTGGTTTAGACATGTGGTTTAGACATTTGGTTTAGACATGTTGTTTAAAAATCGGGTTTAGAAATGTGGTTCAGACATTTGGTTTAGACATCTCATTTAGATATCTGGTGTAGACATGTTGTTTAGACATGTGGTTTAGACATGTGGTTTAGACATGTGGTTTAGACATGTGGTTTAGACATGTGGTTTAGACATCTGGTTTAGACATCTGGTTTAGACATCTGGTTTAGACATCTGGTTTAGACATCCGGTTTAGACATCCGGTTTAGACATTTGGTTTAGAAATCTGGTTCAGACATTTAATTTAGACATATCATTTAGATATCTGGTGTAGACATGTGGTTTAGACATCTCATTTAGTCATCTCATTTAGACATCTCATTTAGACATCTCATTTAGATATGTGGTTTAGACATCTCATTTAGACATCTCATTTAGACATCTCATTTAGACATCTCATTTAGACATCTCATTTAGACATCTCATTTAGACATCTCATTTAGACATCTCATTGAGACATCTCATTGAGACATCTCATTGAGACATCTCATTGAGACATCTCATTGAGACATCTCATTGAGACATCTCATTGAGACATCTCGTTTAGACATCTGGTGTAGACATCTGGTGGTAGACATCTGGTGGTAGACATCTGGTGGTAGACATCTGGTGGTAGACATCTGGTGGTAGACATCTGGTGGTAGACATCTGGTGGTAGACATCTGGTGGTAGACATCTGGTGGTAGACATCTGGTGGTAGACATCTGGTGGTAGACATCTGGTGGTAGACATCTGGTGGTAGACATCTGGTGGTAGACATCTGGTGGTAGACATCTGGTGGTAGACATCTGGTGGTAGACATCTGGTGGTAGACATCTGGTGGTAGACATCTGGTGGTAGACATCTGGTGGTAGACATCTGGTGGTAGACATCTGGTGGTAGACATCTGGTGGTAGACATCTGGTGGTAGACATCTGGTGGTAGACATCTGGTGGTAGACATCTGGTGGTAGACATCTGGTGGTAGACATCTGGCTTACTTGTGTACAAACTGCAGTTTCCTCATCTCTCAGGCAGCTGCACTCTGACTGGTGGAAACAACCTGAATTAGTTATTTTTGTCTGCGTGCTTGGTACTCACTGCAGTGTCTGTTACAGTAGTGCTGAATCAATGATGCCTACATGACTAATGGCAACCTCTGTGGCTTAGGTGTTGCGAGTCCTACTCGTAATTCCAATGTACCGTGGTCGGAACCCACTGCTGGCTGCATGGATTTTTATCATGGCATGTGCAGTCGCAGGTCGAACCCAGCCTAAAGTGGGTACAAGGATGGCTGTTCTGGGAAAGTAAGGCGGCCGGAGGAATGCTGACCACATTACCTACCTAGTGCTAGTTGGTCTGAAAAAATATGGGTACTCTTCCCATATGTCCGATGGGCCTAATACCACTGCATAAGGCGAGAAAAGGAAGAAAAAAAAAGGTCATGCAAATAAGCAAGATTGTGTACACGCAAAACTTAGAGAAGACTAAGATCGGTCCAGATGTCGAACATCCAGAACTTTCTGCCAGATTTTGCAGTCATTGAATGCATGGGAGGAGGAGGAGGAGAAAAGAAGTGACTAGTTAGTTGGGTACCTGTTAACGTCTACATCGAAATGAGGTGGCTCTAGTAAAGCTATGAAAGTCTAAGCAAAGGTAGGGAAGAGAAAAGATACAAAAGGGTAGGGAAAACAAAATATATGTCTGCTTTGCCAAACCACTTACAATAAACCAACAGAGACCCAGGCTAGTTAGGTAGGTGCTTTATGGGGAGGAGGGCAGTGGGGTCAGTTCTTTCCCCCCTCCAAAATGGCACCCCTAACCCAACAAGGAAAAATCTTATTAGAACTAGTGAGTGCAAAATCATAACAGTGCTTACTCAGAGTTCCTTGGAGAGATGTTGGAATAACAAGAAAAGATACAATTACAAATGAAGAAATTAGAAATAAACATCTTTTAAAAATCAACACTGATTCAATCCTCCCTTTAAAGCAACTTATAAATATCACCTCGTACAGCATGCTTGTCAGGGGTAGTCGATTACCCCCCCCCCCCTCCACACCGATAATGGGGGCCCTAGTAACAGCAAGGGGAAATGTAAGTAAACGTCCTTTTTGCATGCCAGTAGCACATCAAGCTAGATAAATAGTTAATACAAGGTCCGACAATTAAGTAATGAGACTGATTTTATTATGGCCAAGACAAAAATGCCACCTATGAAGCAAAGCATGGAATTTAAAGAGGCAACAATCATCTATGAGCTGACAACTTTTCATCGCCGCATGATAAGCAAACAACAAACAAGCCGCCTTTTTGTTGAGTCAGAGGTGCATTGTTACGTTATCAGCATGGAGCAAAGAGCTAACATTAAATTCTTTGTAAAACTCAGAAAAAGCACTATTGAAACAGTTTACTAATGAAACAAGTTTATGGGGATAATTGTTGATCTCGTGCAGAAATTTGCATAAATTAATGATTGAGAAGTGGTGTGGAAAGGAATACTAATACACCTAGACCTGGAGGCCAAATTTCTGTTTGTAATATTTATCTCATTGAAAAAGTCAGAGAAGGAGGCAAGAAGATCGTTTTACTGTTAAGATGGTGGCAGATGAATCTGGTGTTAATAGAGGGACCATAACATTTTAATGCAAGATTTTGGCAAGTAAAAAGTTGCTTGCCGATTTGTACCACATTCTTTCTCTGATGACCAAAAATGTCAGCGGGTTAAGTACCCAAGAGATATCATCAAAACAAGAATTTTTGGCACCAAAACAAGTGTGTTATCAGCCTTCCACCCTATTCGCCAGATTTTTCTCCCTGTGATTATTTTCTATTCCCAAAATTAAAGTTACGATTGAAAGGACGCTTATTTAACAATATTGATAACATCCAATGGGTCGTAACATCGACTTTAAGGGCCATAACAACAGAAGAACTACAGAAGTCGTTCCAGTGTTTGTTAGATCGTGCTACTTGGTGTATCAATGCACAAGGGGCTTACTTTGAATCTGATACAGGTTATATCTTCAACTGTTGATTGTTTAAATTGTTATGGAATTAGTCTCATTACTTAATTGCCAGACCTTGTAATTGGACCTTGGTGGATATGGCCAACATCATGCCTTTACTTTCCAGGACTTTACCTGGCACCCATTTAAGGCTAGGTCATTATGAAAAAACCTGGCTCCATGTAGATTTGAACCCATGACCTCTGGATCCACAGGCAAGTATCTAGCCACTACATCATGGCAGCTCCCACATTGGACAGAGGGCAAAGGTAATACAAGTCCTGGAAATCCCCCACACATGAAGCACTTTAATGGACACTTTTCTCAAATGATTTTACTGTGACACTGCAAGATACAAGAGCACCATGAATAGATTAGTATCAAAGAAGGTTGTTCTTGTTCAACTTTAAATGACCCTGTTTCACTGACAATTGCAGATGTCCCTGCCCAGAGGTGTTACGCTGGACGTGTATGTGTCCGCTGTGGTTGACGCTGGCCATGTGTTTGTTCAGCAGCCTAGTCACCCAATTTACATAACTCTGTTTGATCTGAATGAGTTGCTCCAGCTTGAATATGGTCAAGAGCCTGACATTCCATGTTTACCTCGGCCTGTTAAAGGTAAGTTCCCTATGTATTTACATCTGTCGAAATTAGGTTCCCTGTGTACTTGTATTTACACCTGAAGAATGTTAGTTTTCTGTGTATTTATTCTTGAGTGTAAGTTCTTTGTGTATTTACACCTGATGAATGTAAGTTCCCTCTGTATTTACACATGTTGAATGTAAGTTCCCTCTGTATTTACACCTGATGAATGTAAGTTCCCTCTGTATTTAAACATGTTGAATGTAAGTTCCCTCTGTATTTACACCTGATGAGCATAAGTTCCTTGTATGTTTACACCTGTTAAATGTAAGTTCCCCATGTATTTTCACTTGTTGCATGTAAATTCCTGAGAGTGGCACATGTTATATGAGTGAGGACAGACAATAGTTGGTGTTGTAGACAGCATATGAGTAATGACAGACAATAGTTGATGTGGCAGACAGTATATGAGTAAGGACTGACAATATTTAGTGTGACAGACCTTATATGAGTGAGGATAGACAATAGTTGATGTGGCAGACAGTATATGAGTGAGGACAGACAATAGTTGGTGTGACAGACAGTATATGAGTGAGGACAGACAATAGTTGGTGTGACAGACAGTATATGAGTAAAGACTGACTATTTGGTGTGACAGACAGTATATGAGTGAGGACAGACAATAGTTGGTGTGACAGACAGTATATGAGTGAGGACAGACAATAGTTGATGTGGCAGACAGTATATGAGTGAGGACAGACAATAGTTGGTGTGACAGACAGTATATGAGTGAGGACAGACAATAGTTGGTGTGACAGACAGTATATGAGTGAGGATAGACAATAGTTGATGTGACAGACAGTATATGAGTGACGACAGACAATAACTGGTGTGACAGACAGTATATGAGTGAGGATAGACAATAGTTGGTGTGACAGACAGTATATGAGTGAGGACAGACAATAGTTGGTGTGACAGACAGTATATGAGTGAGGACAGACAATAGTTGGTGTGACAGACTGTATATGAGTAAAGACTGACTATTTGGTGTGACAGACAGTATATGATTGAGGACAGACAATAGTTGATGTGGCAGACAGTATATGAGTGAGGACAGACAATAGTTGGTGTGACAGACAGTATTTGAGTGAGGATTGACAATATTTTGTGTGACAGACAGACATATGAGTGAGAATAGACAGTAGTTGATGTGGCAGACAGTATATGAGTGAGAATAGACAGTAGTTGATGTGGCAGACAGTATATGAGTGAGGATAGACAATAGTTGGTGTGACAGACATTATTGGAGTGAGGACTGACAATATTTTGTGACAGACAGACATATGAGTGAGAATAGACAGTAGTTGATGTGGCAGACAGTATATGAGTGAGAATAGACAGTAGTTGATGTGGCAGACAGTATATGAGTGAGGATAGACAATAGTTGATGTGGCAGATTAGGGACTGACAATACTTTTCAGTAACCCTGTCAAAAATATTGTTTGCAGGCTTAGTTATGAGACTGAGTACCTTAGAGGTTAGTGACAGTTTTAAAAAAATTCCATGATCCGTTATTATTACTAGTGTTTGATTCCCTCGGAGCATGGTTTATTTTTAAAAGTAGGATCTCATGGTTTTCACAGTGAGGCCATATTATGTGATATAATAGAACTTCAAGAGTGTACCTGGATTTAAATTTTCAGTATACGAGGTCAGGCATAAGAATTTGTGTGTGCGCACTCCCTAAAATACGAGGCGACATCCAGAGTGCAGGCAGAAAAGAAAAGCACTATCTGTGTTGTCTAACAGGATCTCAATAACTTAATGCATTAAGTCATGTCAGTTTGTTGAAGAAGGACTTGAACCAGTCAGCAAGGCACTTGGTGATGATGATAGATAGTAGCATCATGCTGGACATAAGCCCATTTTCTGCTGCCGCACAAAAAATAAAAAAAGCAGGGCCACCCATTTTCCCCTTTCATGAAATGAAAATTGCCATTTTGAAACTTACTTACTTAGTCGCTCCTCTTCTACTTTGGGGTGTAGAGGTTTGCAAGAGAGAGAGATCGGCAGCCATCTCTATCAGCAGTTTTCTTTCTGGCTTTGTTCCATTTCAGTCCTTTGTCAGTTAGGGACTGTCGGATGTTGTCTTCCCAGCGTACTCTGGGTCGTCCTAGAGGTCTGGTTCCCTGGTTCTTAGCCTCCCATGCCTGCCATGGTGGCTGATTTTCTCCCATTCTGCATACATGTTTAAACCATCGAAACTGAGTGATCCACTCGGGTTTGTAAGGACTGGGTATGGAGATCTTGACGTATTGTCTGATAGCGGACTTTTATCTAATTTCTGAGGCCATTTTGAAACTAAGAGTAATTTTTATCTGGCAATGCCGCATTGGTGTAAGCTGCTGTGGTGTAGCACTAGACACTCAACCTGCAGCTCCGAAGTTTGTGGTTTCAGGTCCTGGGGAAGCCAGAATTTAAAAATTTTTTTAAAAACTCTTTGAGTCCCAAGAAATGCATCATATAGGTTCATAGGTTCCTTCATAGAGACACAATAGACGCAAGATGTGCCGATTTTACATCTCTTTTGAGTACCCCTTGGGCCTCTGATGCAAAACCTTTTGGGACTCAGAGTTAAATTAATTTTTGCTTCTAGGTCACTGTAACCTAAAATGGGTGTCAGATAAACTCCTAGGAAGTAAATGCAGCCGGCATCATGCTGACCACATCACTACCAGTGCCGCTTGGTCTTTAAAATATAGGTCTAGACCTATTTGCCCAGTAAGGGCGCAGAGAAGGGTCTTTTACTTACTTTTGTATTAATACACTGAATACGTGGAAACTAGTATTTATTTATGTAGTATTTACACTTTCACAGCGAAGGTCATGTGTGTGTGTGAAAAGAATGGCCACTGGTACCGGGCGATGGTAATGACTCCTGAGAACCAATATGGAGATGTGTATGTGAAATTTGTTGACTACGGAGGATACGCTGTGAAGTCAGTGAAATCCCTTAAAAAAGTCAGGTGAGATCAAGAATGAGATTTCTTTCTTCCTTTAATTTCTGTTGAGAAAACAAAAAAATGTTAAGTTTTGAAACTGTCAGAAAATTCTCATTCCATGCCCAGTTAGTTACCACGGGCTCATCCATTCTGGCCTTCATTATCTTCTTGACATTAACAGCCTGTGAACTCTGATTTAGTACATTTTACCACACTAGGACATCACACAAGCGATGAGGATCCCCTGTGGAGAGGTCCTGGAAACGCGTTCAGGAATTAGGCCATATTTATGGCTGGGCTATATTGCAGCCCCTGGCAAAAGCCAGGGTGGGACTTCAAAATAACGAATCCCCCACAAGGGAATGACGAATAAATAGTATTTGTAAACTTTTATAGAAAGTTCTGGTTGTTCATCCATTTCTAGACTTGTCTTTTTCCAAAACTTGAATTTTGCATGCATATCCATTTGACACACCATGACAGTAAGAAAGTTGGAGGGCAGGAGAGGCAGAGGGAGACTGAGAGAACAGATGCTGGACAGTTTAACATCATGGAGGATCATCTGTGCCAGAGTTGATTAAAAGTACACAACAAAGAAGGTTGTGGATAGACCAACGCCACACGGTATGGACTTTAAGAAGAAGAAAAAAGAATCCATTTTACAAATCGGCTTATTTGTATGCAGACAGCTGGTTCCGTGCCTCTCAGGCAGATGCACTCTGACTTCGAAGAAAGCTCCAATTAGTTGACTCTTACGACAAGCTTTTTTATTTTATTTTGGGTAGGCAGTGGGTCTATTCTTGTTTCCCCCACAATGGGGCACTGGAACCCACATGACGAGATTACTGATTTCAGTATTGACATCATAGTACACCAGGCCCCATAGCAAATGAGTCCTGCCGCAGATATCTGTAGGTGTACTTGCTAATGTTCCCATATAGCACACTGATTACACACATTATTCTCTTTCTCTCACACGTCAATCATTTCCAAATCCACTCCTAATTCCATGTTCACTAATTTTCACAAATGATATTTCTTCTGATTGATTGTGTCAAATAGTGGCTGGTATGGATCTTTTCATTCACTTCTTTTACCGCTGCACCCTTCAGTTTATGAGTGCAGTTTTTACGGAGATCCCTGGGCATCATCGCCGGAGCTACAGAGTTCATGCTCAGTGGTATGCTTTGGCAGGCAGCTAACCGTTCTGCAGAGAGAGACCCAGCGATGTGAGATAAAACCCGGTGCAATGAAGTCGATCCTCTCGACTTTTAACTTTTAACTTTTCGCTTTGATTACTGATTTAAGAGTCATCATCGTATGACACTTGGCATTCCCACAGTCTCTCCATCTCCCACAGCTAATGTCTTACCGTGTAAATACCAACAGTTCTTGTAGCACATTGATGATACACACATCACTCTCATCCTCTCATACACCCATCCTCATCAGATCCACACCTAATTCCTCGTTCACACATATTGCACACATGTTCTCATTAACCTCGTGTCTTCTGTCAGCCTTCATTCATAAATGGTCTTCACAATGTCTGCTTTGTCCAGTAATGAGTTTTCCTATAGCTTTCACTTTTGTAGCCACAAAATCTGTTCTTTCATTTCCTCAGTATCCTTCATACAATGGGTGTGAAAAATTAATAGAAATATCTATTTTTATCTTGTCATTTGCAAAGATCTTTACAGTCAACTTTCACATATTTTTGTAACAAAGATATCAAGTCTGGGACAAACATACATATATGTATAGATAACTATCTACTATGTAGTCCTCACAGAACATGTCTGGGACAAACAAACATATACTTATAGGTAACTGCCTATGATGTAGTTCTTACAGAACATGTCTGGGACAAGTCTGGGACAAATAAACATATACGTATAGATAACTGTCTACCATGTAGTCCTTACAGAACATATCTGGGACAAATAAACATGTACGTATAGATCACTGTCTACCATGTAGTCCTTACAGAACATATCTGGGACAAACAAATATATACTCATAGGTAACTGTCTATGATGTAGTCCTTACATAACATGTCTGGGACAAGTCTGGGACAAATAAACATATACGTATAGATAACTGTCTACCATGTAGTCCTTACAGAACATGTCTTTATAGATAACTGTCTACCATGTAATAGAACATGTACACAAACATATATGTATAGATAACTGTCTACCATGTAGTCCTTACAGAACATGTCTGGGACAAATAAACATATACATATAGATAACTGTCTACCATGTAGTCCTCATAGAACATGTCTAGGACAAACATATATGTATAGATAACTGTCTACCATGTAGTCCTTACAGAACATGTCTGGGACAAATAAACATATACATATAGATAACCGTCTATCATGTAGTCCTTACAGAACATGTCTGTGACAAATAAACATATACTTATAGATAACTGTCTACTTCCTAGTCCTTACAGAACTTGTCTGTGTTTTTAAGTGACTCGTGCATGTGCGCAGGGGTGGGTGGGTTTGTTTGTTTGTGTGTGTGTGTGTGGGGGGGGGGGGGGGGGAACAGAAAAAAATATGATTTTAAAGGAAGGTGACATTCGCCTCTTTCCACAGACATGATATCACATTTGTTCCCATGCATGCAGTGGAGTGCCGCATGGCTAATATTGTCCCCAACCAAAGTGAGTTTCCCTGTGTCTTTTTGTTTGTTTGTCTGCTGTGCTA
This sequence comes from Candidula unifasciata, assembly GCA_905116865.2. NCBI lineage: Eukaryota > Metazoa > Mollusca > Gastropoda > Stylommatophora > Geomitridae > Candidula > Candidula unifasciata. The sequence goes on along the minus strand of CAJHNH020004314.1, from coordinate 21,793 downwards.
AATCAGTGGTTTTTAACTGGGAAGAGGGTGGGGGGGGGGGGGGGGAGGTCTCAATGTTCCCTGTCTCTGGGCTAATTGTTGCTTCCAAAACTGTGTCCAAGGAACTGGAAATTATGCCAGGCCAGCCTTATGATTAGCTGGTCGAGCTGTGAGTCTAGTTTCCTTCAATCTCTGGTTTCCTTCAATCTCTGCTGGAGTTTCCGCAACGATTTGAGGTTCTCAATTGTCTCAGATGCCACTAATATATCATCCATAAAATTGATGATAGAAGGGTCTTTCTGAGGATCAGGGAGCAGCCTCATCATACCCCAGAGGCATTTGAGAGCCCAAAAGGAAGGACATTAAATTCATAACGAGACTCAGAAGTTCTAAGTCAGAGAAACTTATGACACTCACAAATTCTCTCTTCACAGGTATTTGATAATAACCCTTGCTCATGTCAATTTTATTAAAAAAAAAAAAAAAACATGGGCCTCATTGAGCTGGGCAAAAAGTTGACCCGGATCTGAAAGGGGTTCAGGAAGAAATTCCGTTACCTGGTTCAGCTGCCTATAATCAGTATACAGTCAGTGCTCACCTGAAGGCTTCCTTTATAGAACATTTGCACTAAAAAGGGACTCTGAGGGGGAGATCACACCTTCCTTCAATAAATAATAATTTTCCTTTCTCACTGATTCCTTCTTGGAGGAAATACACTTGCTTGTGAGTGCATTCCCAAGTTACCTCACTGCCAATAGACACTTATGGAGGAATAGTCTATATTTGAATACAGATCAATTTGCAAAGAGGTGTACAGCTTGTGGATGGAACTACTATCAAAGAGGTGTTTATGCTGGCTACTTAACACTGTCTCTGATAGTTCAGTTGTTGGCTTTCCCAAGGCATCTCTATCTCTGGTGGTTCAGTTGCTGACTTTCCTGAGGCATCTCTGTCTCTGATGGTTCAGTTGTTGACTTTCCTGAGGCATCTCTATCTCTGATGGTTCAGTTGTTGACTTTCCTGAGGCATCTCTATCTCTGATGGTTCAGTTGTTGACTTTCCTGAGGCATCTCTGATTGTTGAGATGTTGACTTTCCTGAGGCATCTGTCTCTGGTGGTTGAGTTGACTTTCCTGAGGCATCTGTCTCTGGTGGTTGAGTTGACTTTCCTGAGGCATCTGTCTCTGGTGGTTGAAGTTGACTTTCCTGAGGCATCTTATCTCACTGGTTTAATTTATATGTGTGAGTTTATGAGAATGTCTAAGATTTGCACCGGTAACACACAATTGTTAGGGATTGTTCATTTAGCATTTTCTACAGTCACACAGTATATTGGCACTGATTTCATATTCACACACCTAACCTTGACCTGGATTATTTCAGATGAGCAGTTCTTCAGCCAGGCAGCCAATGAGGCCTTGACCCAGATGTGCCTGGGTAAAATGTTACAGTGTCAAGTGGTTCAGGAGGTAGATGACACTCCCAGCATATACCTGTATGCTGTAGATTGGATAAACAAAAGTGTGAGCACTCCCTAGTGTCATGCAGTCAGTACATTAGATGCCATGCCACGCTTATCATGTCATACCATAATCATATGTTATATTTTACCTCACATGAAGCAGAATCTTTTCCATGTTCACCAGCTGTAAACTGCAGTGGAAAGTTCTGGTTGTTTGTTCACTTCTGCACTTTGGTTTTGTTCCAGAACTTGAGTTTTGTGTGCACAACTGTTTTGCAAGTCCAATTTTTTTGTTTGTGCACATTCAGTTCCTCGCCTCAGGCAGACACACTCTGTCTTTGAAGAAAGCTAACTGATTAGTTACCTTTTTGAAAAAAAAAAATGCCTGTTTCTATTCTTTCTTCCCCTAAATGGGGCCAGAGAGCCCGCAAAACACCTCACCTGCCATACTATACCTTACCTGCCATACTATTCCTCACCTGCCATACTGAACTGCTATACTGTACCTCATCTGCCATACTGTACCACACCTGTCTTATTGTGCCTCACCTGTCCTACTGTATACCTCACCTGTCCTACTGTACCTCACCTGTCTTAACTGTGCCTCACCTGTCTTAATGTGCCTCACCTGTCTCCCTGTGCCTCACCTGTATGACTGTGCCTCACCTGTATGACTGTGCCTCCCCTGTCTGACTGTGCCTCACCTGTCTTCCTGTGCCTCACCTGTCTTCCTGTGCCTCACCTGTCTTCCTGTGCCTCACCTGTCTTCCTGTGCCTCACCTGTCTTCCTGTGCCTCACCTGTCTTCCTGTGCCTCACCTGTCTTCCTGTGCCTCACCTGTCATACTGGTACCTCACCTGTCATACTGGTACCTCACCTGTCATACTGGTACCTCACCTGTCATACTGGTACCTCACCTGTCATACTGGTACCTCACCTGTCATACTGGTACCTCACCTGTCATACTGGTACCTCAGCTGTCATACTGGTACCTCAGCTGTCATACTGGTACCTCAGCTGTTAAACTTTTACCTCAGCTGTTAAACTTTTACCTCAGCTGTTAAACTTTTACCTCAGCTGTTAAACTTTTACCTCAGCTGTTATACTTTTACCTCACCTGTCATACTTTTACCTCACCTGTCATACTGGTACCTCACCTGTCATACTGGTACCTCACCTGTCATACTGGTACCTCACCTGTCATACTGGTACCTCACCTGTCATACTGGTACCCCACCTGTCATACTGCTACCTCACCTGTCATACTGCTACCTCACCTGTCATACTGCTACCTCACCTGTCATACTGCTACCTCACCTGTCATACTGGTACCTCACCTGTCATACTGGTACCTCACCTGTCACACTGCTACCTCACCTGTCACACTGCTACCTCACCTGTCACACTGCTACCTCACCTGTCATACTGTTACCTCACCTGTCATACTGTTACCTCACCTGTCATACTGTTGCCTCACCTGTCATACTTTTGCCTCACCTGTCATACTTTTGCCTCACCTGTCATACTTTTACCTCACCTGTCATACTTTTACCTCACCTGTCATTTTGTACCTCACCTGTCATACTTTTACCTCACCTGTCATACAATACCTAAGCTTTCATACTGTACCTCATACTGTGTTGAAACATACTATGCTATATGTACACATGGCATCACAATTGTTTTGAGACAAATTATGGTGTGCTTACATATAACATAATCAGGTCCGTGTTCTGAAAAACTGAGCTGTATGTACACTTGACATAATCATGCTTATGTCCTTTCAGGCTACGATGATTAACAAGGCTCTGGCAGACACACAGCTGGTACAGTGGATTTGAATCTTCCAGCTTCCCCCTGTCCTTTCTGGTGTTTTTCATATGAGCTGGTACAATAGTGTGTGACTTTGCTTTGATAATTAACATTATTTTCCTGAATGAAATGCAGGTACAGCTAGAATGCCTATAAAAATAGTCTGTGAGTGATGAGTTTTATATGTATGATGTCTGGGATGATAAGTTTACCTACAAATGAATGATGAGTTGTATATAAACAGTGACTGTACTGATGGGTTGCCTATTAACTTGAGTTGTCTTTTGATGATGTCTAAGAATAATGAGTCTGAATAGTGAATTGTATATGAGCAACATGCCTTTGAATGATGAGTTTATGAATGATGAGTCTTTGAACAACATACAGAAATGTCGCAGTGAGTCTATGAATACTTCCTGTTTGCGTTCACCAGCTGTAAACTCCAGCGGAAAGTTCTGATCGTTTGTCAACATCTGGACTTTAGTTTTATTCCAGGACTTGAGTTTTTTGGGTGTGCACATCTATTTTACAAAGCAGGCTTATTTTCATGCAGACTGTTGGTTCCTTGCCTCTTAAGCAGATTCACTCTGTCTTAGAAGGAAACCAACACGACTCCTATGAAATGCTTGTTCGGGAGGCAGTGGGTCTATTCTTGTTTTCCCAATAATGGGGCCCTGGAACCCACACGAGAGGCTATGAATAAAAAATCTATGAACAGTGAGTTGTCTGAGCAATGATTCTATGAACAATGAGTTGTCTGAGCAATGATTCTATGAACAGTGAGTTGTCTGAGCAATGATTCAATGAACGAGTTGTCTGAGCAATGATTCTATGAACAGTGAGTTGTCTGAGCAATGATTCTATGAACAGTGAGTTGTCTGAGCAATGATTCTATGAACAATGAGTTGTCTGAGCAATGATTCTATGAACAATGAGTTGTCTGAGCAATGATTCTATGAACAATGAGTTGTCTGAGCAATGATTCTATGAACAGCGAGTTGTCTGAGCAATGATTCTATGAACAATGAGTTGTCTGAGCAATGATTCTATGAACAGTGAGTTGCCTGAAAATGATTCTATGGACAGTGAGTTGCCTGAACAATGATTCTATGGACAGTGAGTTGTCTGAGCAATGATTCTATGAACAATTTGTCTGAGCAATGATTCTATGAACAATTTGTCTGAGCAATGATTCTATGAACAATGAGTTGTCTGAGCAATAAGTCTATGAACAGTGAGTTGTCTGAGCAATGATTCTATGAAACAAACAGTTGTCTGAGCAATGATTCTATGAACAGTGAGTTGTCTGAGCAATGATTCTATGAACAATGAGTTGTCTGAGCAATGATTTTATGAACAGTGAGTTGTCTGAGCAATAATTATATGAACAATTAGTTGTCTGAGCAATGATTCTATGAACAATGAGTTGTCTGAGCAATGATTCTATGAACAGTGAGTTGTCTGAGCAATAAGTCTATGAACAGTGAGTTGTCTGAGCAATAAGTTTATGAACAGTGAGTTGTCTGAGCAATAAGTCTATGAACAGTGAGTTGTCTGAGCAGTGAGTCTATGAACAGTGAGTTGTCTGAGCAATGAGTCTATGAACAGTGAGTTGTCTGAGCAATAATTCTATGAACACTGAGTTGTCTGAGCAATAATTCTATGAACAATGAGTTGTCTGAGCAATGATTCTATGAACAATGAGTTTTCTGAGCAATGATTCTGTGAACAGTGAGTTGTCTGAGCAATGATTCTGTGAACAGTGAGTTGTCTGAGCAATAAGTCTATGAACAGTGAGTTGTCTGAGCAATGATTCTATGAACAGTGAGTTGTCTGAGCAATGATTCTATGGACAGTGAGTTGTCTGAGCAATGATTCTATGGACAGTGAGTTGTCTGAGCAATGATTCTATGAACAATGAGTTGTCTGAGCAATGATTCTATGAACAATGAGTTGTCTGAGTGATGGTTCTGTGAGCAGTGAGTTGTCTGAGCCATGAGTCTATGAACAATGAGTTGTCTACTACTACTGAGTTGTCCATGGATTTCTTCTTATCACTTACTGGTTAACCTCAGGGAAAAGTTTTGGTTGTCCAGTTCTGGATTTAAGTCTTGTTCCAGAATTTGGGTGTTGGGTGCACATCTAGCTTACAGATCTGGCTTATTTGTATGAAGACTGCTGGTTCCTTGCCTCTCAGGCAGATGCATGCCTGCTTTGAAGTAAACACCTATTTAGTCAACCATTATGATATGCTTGTCTGGGATGCAGTGTGTCTGTTCCTATTTTTTCTTATAGTGGGGTCCCAGCGAGATGAATGATAAGTCTGTGAATGACAAGTGGAATGTCCTGGTGAGTCTGTGCATAATGAGTCTATGAACAATGAATTGTCTATGAGCAGTGAGTTATCCATTCACAAGTTGTCTATGAATGATGAAATATGTATGAATGAGTTTGTATTGTAAATTTTCAGTTGAATATAAACAGTAAATAATCTATATAGCTCAAAATGTCTGTGAATCTTGAATTGTCAGTGCAGGATTGATTATAGGTGAATGAGTTTTATAAACATGAATGATGAGTTTTCTGTGAATGATGAATTGTATGCAAACAGAATTGTCTATGAACCTTGAATGACCCTTGAAAGAACCCTAAATAATGTTTGATGAGTTGCTTGTAAATTATAAATTGTTTCTGAAGTTGTCTGTAAATGATAAACTGTATAAAAACAGTAAATTATCTGTAAATAAGAAATGTCTGTGAAAACTGAAATCGTCTGTAAACATTGAATTGCCTATGTTTAATGAGTAATCTGCAAATGATGAGTTGCATATAAACAGTAAATTGTTTATAGAATTGCCTGTCAGCCTTGAATCAAAGCAATGTTTTGCCTGTTCTGAAATGTTTAAAAAAAAAAAAAAAAAAAAAAAAAAGAATCCATGGATTGGTTCTGGGGCCCCATTGGTGTGGGTAAAAATAATAGACCCACCCACTGCACCCCTAACACACATGTCATAGAAATCAATAATTAGGGGTGTTTCCATTTAAGTTAAAATGCATCTGCCTGAGAGGCAAAGAACTAACAGTCTGCATACAAATAAGCCATATCTGTAACATGGATGCGCATGCAAAACTACTTCTGTAGCAAGACTAAAGTCCAGAAGCAGATGAACAACCAGAAATGTCCACCGAAGTTCAGTTGTTGACTGCAAAGGAGAGGAAGAATAAAGAAGACACAAACGAAAATTGCATAATTTATTGACTAGCAAAAGACAGTGACATCCTTTGTAAAGATCCTTCAATGTGGGAAATGATCCAGGCATACAGCAAAGACCTACAGCCTTACTATACAGTCACTACAACATTCCCAGGCATAGACAGAAAGGCTGAAGAATGTGACCTAGTACTGTGTCCTGATGGGCTCTGTGCTTTCAGGCTGTCTTCAGCTGTGTCCTGATGGGCTGTGTGCTTTCAGGCTGTCTGTCTTCAGCTGTGTCCTGATGGGCTGTGTGCTTTCCGGCTATCTTCAGCTGTGTCCTGATGGGCTGTGTGCTTTCCGGCTATCTTCAGCTGTGTCCTGATGGGCTGTATGTTTGCAGGCTGTCTTCAGCTGTGTCCTGATGGGCTGTGTACTTTCAGGCTGTCTTCAGCTGTGTCCTTATGGGCTGTGTGCTTTCAGGCTATCTTCAGCTGTGTCCTGATGGGCTGTATGTTTGCAGGTTGTCTTCAGCTGTGTCCAGATGGGCTGTGTGCTTTCTGGCTGTCTTTGGCTATGGGCTGTATGCTTTCTGGCTGTCTTCAGCCATGTCCTGACGGGCTGTATGTTTGCAGGCTGTCTTTAGCTGTGTCCTGATGGGCTGTGTGCTTTCAGGCTGTCTGTCTTCAGCTGTGTCCTGATGGGCTGTGTGCTTTCAGGCTGTCTTCAGCTGTGTCCTGATGGGCTGTGTGCTTTCCGGCTATCTTCAGCTGTGTCCTGATGGGCTGTATGTTTGCAGGCTGTCTTCAGCTGTCTCCTGATGGGCTGTGTGTTTTCTGGCTATCTTCGGCTGTGTCCTGATGGGCTGTGTGCTTTCAGGCTATCTTTGGCTGTGTCCTGATGGGCTGTATGTTTGCAGGCTGTCTTCAGCTGTGTCCTGATGGGCTGTGTACTTTCAGGCTGTCTTCAGCTGTGTCCTTATGGGCTGTGTGCTTTCAGGCTATCTTCAGCTGTGTCCTGATGGGCTGTATGTTTGCAGGTTGTCTTCAGCTGTGTCCAGATGGGCTGTGTGCTTTCTGGCTGTCTTTGGCTATGGGCTGTATGCTTTCTGGCTGTCTTCGGCCATGTCCTGACGTGCTGTATGTTTGCAGGCTGTCTTTAGCTGTGTGTTTTCTGGCTATCTTTGGCTATGTCCTGATGGGCTGTGTGCTTTCTGGCTATCTTTGGCTCTGTCCTGATGGGCTGTGTGCTTTCTGGCTGTCTTCAGCTGTGTCCTGATGGGCTGTGTGCTTTCTGGCTATCTCCGGCTGTGTCCTGATGGGCTGTGTACTTTCTGGCTGTCTTCAGCTGTGTCCTGATGGGCTGTGTGCTTTCAGGCTGTCTTCATCTGTGTCCTGATTGGCTATGTGCTTTCAGGCTGTCTTCAGCTGTTTCATGACAGGCTGTATGTTTGTAGGCTGTCTTCAGCTATTTCATGATACATTGTATACTCACAGGCAGTGAGCAAGATGTGTTTTTTTTCTTGCACCTCCATCTAGATTTGATGGCTTTGAGAAGAGGCTGCAGCATTGTTTTACACCAAAAATGTTTGTTCTGAACTATTTTCTTTAATTTTCCTGAAGATATCAGTATGTGAACTGACATCTGGAAAGTTTTGAATTACTGACTTAATATTTGAGTTATTTAGTCTCTGACCCAAAATATGAGGCAGTAGTGAGTTTCTAACTTAACATTTAGGATAGTACTAAGTTTGTCTTCTGGTATTTATGACATTAATTAATTTGGTCTTTCCAGGTAGAAAAGTCTGGTTGGTGTTTGGTTAGTTCACTGAAAACACAAAGTGGACATGATTTTCATTTTTATATTTATTTTCTACTACGTTTGTATTAAAAGTAATGTAATTTCAGGTCTTTTTGTTTTTGATTTTTTTTTTTGCTTCTAATGTCTAGTTATTATGTTGTTCTTGCCAGAAATGACTCGATCTTGTCTCAGTTACATGTCAGTGTTTTCATTGTAAATGATTGTAGAGAAACTTGGAGACTCTGAGCCCTTGAAAGTATTCATTCATAATTTTGTTTCAATTGTTTGGGGTGAGAATGATTGAAAGGAAAGGAAAGAAGATGCTAGAGGACACATAGGTAAAGACTTACCTTGCACCCATTTTTAGGTTGGGTAGACCTTGGAGCCAAGATCACTGTAGGAAATGATAAATATGACTCGATGTGGATTATTTTTCTGTGCTGATTTGAAGATGTAAATGCATTCTGCTAGTTTTACAACATGGCTGACACATCCAACTTTGCAGGCATTTTCTCTCTGACTTTGAAGAAAATGCCCATAATTATTCAAATTTTATGAAATGCTTGTAGGGGGAGGGGGAAGGCGCAGTGGGTCTATTCTTCCTTCCTCTAAATGAGACCCAGAACCCTTACGTGGAGAAGAGAATTCAGGAAATCTATCAATAATATGGGAAGACATGGGGAAGATGAAGATGAATAATAAGGGAAGGCCTGGGAAAGGGAGATCACAGGAGATGACAAACAATACTTGGTTTGCAGTGGATGAATATATATATATATGCTTATTGGGGGGGGGGGGGGGGAGGGAGGGGGGATTAAGGAGTTTACAAGGCAGAATAAGACTGGGAGAAAATGGATTGTTAGATATATGTTTTCGGGAGTATGGTTTGGAGGTTGGATGAATATGTTTAACAGTTTCACAATCCTTGAGTACTAGGAATGACTGCTGCAGCAGGGACTTTTGTTTTTGATTTTTAAACCGTTCTTATGCTGTTTTTTTTAAAGACAAAGATCCCATGGTTAAAGAGATTGGGGTTTCGCCGTAGTTTTCATAGTGAAATAGTCAAGCTGTTTAAACTGTGCTCTGAAGGTGGTGGGTTTATTTCACAACTGTATCACTCAGTTTGCGCATGCAATTTTATGAGTTCGTCATCATAGCCATGGTGTTCGTGCTTTGTGCAATGCTCTCGTCAGTGAGCTAGCAGTTCTGCGGAGAGAGACCGAGTCAAATAAGTAAAACCCGGTGCAATGAAGTCAATCCTCTGAATTTTAATGTTTAGCAAAGGCGGATGTGGTGTTGATTTAAATGTCCTTAACTGCTCAGTGGAGAAAACAGGTTATTGCATTTTTACTAAGGAACCAACTAGGGAATGGTAATGTGGCATTAATAGTCATCTCTCCACAACCTTCTGCCTCCAGTACTTTCAGTTAATTCTGACACATAATCTTCCTTCGAGCCATGATGTCAGACCGACCAGATTCTTCGGTATTCCTCTGCCTCTTTCCCCCTCCGCATCTTCAGCCCTCCAACTTCCCCCCTGCCTCCTTCCCATTACATGACCTAAAAATGAAGTGTGAAATCGGTCAAGTCAATTTCACTTGTAAAGTTTAATTTCAAACATTTCGCATGCAGACCAGTTTATTAGTATTTGATACAAACATTCTGAAAAAAATCAGGTCATCAGAAAAATATACTTCATCTTAAAGTCCGTGCCGTGTGGCGTTGGTAATCATGTCTATCAACAACCTTCCGTCTTGTGTACTTTCAGTCATCACTGATACATGATCCTCCATGCCATGAGGTCAAAGTGTCCAGTATCTTTTTCACGTCTCCCTCTCCCCCTTCTAACTTTTCTACTGTCACGATGTACTCTAGTTTTCTCCTTCTCGTCACATGATCAAAGAATTCTGATGTGGTTCAGTTTCTTTCAAGACATTTTAATTACTCTTTTGATCTGTCCAGTGAATTCTCATCATGCATCTATAAAACAACATCTCCGCAGCTTCCACGTAGTTTTTAACTAATCTACCAACTGTCCGTCGGCTCTGTGGCTAAGTCGATGCGAACGCTTCGTAATGCCGGGTTCAATCCCAGCTGCGGGCCACGCGCCTTGCGTTGGTTTCGACAGTGGTATCAAGAATGGCCACCGTCCAGAGGCAATGGCAATGGACGTAAATTTGCCTAGAGAAACCACACAACAGCCAGGGGCTGTTAGGGTTGGTTCTGCGACGTCCTGTAATGGATACGCAACTAACCTTTAACCAACTGTCCTGATTGAAAAATACACATTGAACACAATTTAAATGGAATTTTGTTAGAAGTGTTTTGGAACATCAAAATATGGCAACCCTTGATGTGATGGAAAAAGGATGGGGCTGGTTGGTTAAGCATCGAGGATTCACTGCGGGGGAAATAGTAAAGACGAAGAAAAAAAAGACAATCAAGTCTCAGCCAAACAACCTGGCAGAGGCAGCCAGTTAGTTGCTTTTAGCACCTAGCTGTCCTCTATTCCTGTGTACCTGTTTTGTTGGTATCAAAATCCGCGAAGCTCGTGGATACCAGGTCACGCTCGACGGATCAAAGAATCAATAGTAGGTTACTTATGCATCTGCTTTTGGTAACCGTGGTGTGGCTAGCGGTATATCATACAAGTTACCTAGATACAGTTGTGTATCTTTTGCGGAACAGAACCAGTTTCATAATTTGGTGACTGTTTGGTTTTACATTCAGTAGTTGAAACTGCCAACTGGGGTGCTGCCTGGATCCGAAGCATGGTGTCTGCCTCGAGTGCTATAACCCCCGGGTTCAGGCCCCGGTAAAAGCTGGGATTTTTTCATGTGGACTTTAGTAATTTCTCTTGGTCTGAGTAGTGAGATCGGATGCCCGCGTGTACTGTTGCGCATGTAAAAAAAAAATCTTTTAGCAGTTGGAAATAGAAAAGTGTAGCGCGCTATAATCGACGCATATTCTTTATGTCCCAACCCCCCCCCCCCCCCCCCCAAAGTCGGGAGATGTGAACCAGCGTTATTGCACATGGTTATAAATCATAAGTGCTCTGCCACCAGTACGGACAGCTGATAAGAAACTGTCCGCCTGTGTCGCCGTCCGCACGTAACTCCATAACTACAGCGACGTTCCTCCATTCACCCCAGAGTGTCAACTCTGGTACCCATTTCTTAGAGGCTGTGTGAACCCCGGGAACCGCCCGGTTTCGAACACCGACCGTGTCTGCAGCGAGTCACAGCTGGATTCGAAAGCGAGTCTCCTATCGACTGCGCTAACGCTTGTTGCCAATGTGAGGATGATGAAAACGGGAGACCTGCCGAGAGACCGAGTTTCTGTTGGTGGGCTTTGATGAAAGCGATGTTCTGTGAAAGGTCTGTTATATGGTGATGATGATGCTGATGATGAAGATAATGATGATGATATAAACGGGAGACCGGAGAGACCGAGCACCATATTATGATGGCTGTGATAAGACCATTTTCTGAAAAGGGTCTGCTACATACATAAGTAGTGAAGACAGAAGGAAGATACTTCGCGGAGCAGAACCAGAAAGGGTGGAATATGAAAGTTTAGCACTGTGACCCCTAGCAGTCGACATACGGGACAGAGACCGAGGTGGTTTATCTCTGGGACATGAAACTTGGCGTTGTTAACAAGACTGTTTAAATGTGTATATCATTTATGGAAAACCAACCCTTATGTTAAACACAGCAAGAGAAAATCCTGGACTAAAACAGCACACAGTTCGAGGACTATCTTGTCTGGTTGTATACGGCACAGGGACATTTGAATGCCTTCAGATCTTCGGCTAGATTTCATTCATCAGCCAACCGTGTATTGACACACAATCAAAAGCACTTTAGCAGTGTGTTGCAGCAGGTATGTAATGTAACATTTAAAAAATAAAATCAGTAACATCAAGAAAAAGTTCTAAGCGACTTAGTAACAAATATCACGAAGTTTAGTTTAAGAGCACATTTCTCTGATGAACAGACAATATTGAAAAATCTATATTAAAATACACGACGGTCGTGTAGGTATATCGATGGAACTACTAGCACACAAATCGTTCCTGTCTTCCGCAAGGTTGAACAAGTATAATTTATTCCTGTCTATTTCTGATGTTGTCATTTTAGGTTCTTCTTTGCCACCTATACTTTACTCCCCCACCCCCACGTTCTTTGACGTATAGTCTTTCTATATAATTTCTTTATACTTTCTTCATTAAAATGTGAATTCAAGAAGGAGGAAGATAGTTAGGTTCACGTTAATCTCCCCAAACAAAGTAAGTCACTTTACATTCACAAGTTTGTTGGGGTGGTCAACTTTCCTGAAAGTTAGGGGTGTGTCTGCTCTGTTGTTTGCTTTCTGCGTTGTCTTGCATTTACGTAAGAGAATGCCTGTGACATAGGTTGCAGCACTCTCTAGCAGGGTTGTGTTAGGGTAAGTTTCTCCATGTTTTTGGACTGTTAAAAGTGCTGGAATGCTGAAATATACAGCATGTGTATCAACGGTATTGGGGAACACCCAGGTAACCTTGTGACAAGGTGACAGGTTCAGGAACTACCAATCAGAAGTGACCTAGTGTGTATATGGGCGGGGTGGGAGAAGACAAATGTTACTTTAACAAGGAAGATATAAGATAAATATCCAGGCAACTGCTATTCTTAAACAGTTATTAGACACAGAAGATGGCATTATGTTGCGTAATCTTTAGGCGATGGTAGACGGAGAATCACCAAACAGGCACTTAAATAGGAAACAAATTGATTGAGGAGGATAGGACGACCCAAATAAACCATAAGACCAACGTTGATGAGAGTGGCCAAAGGTACTGGACTAGATTCAGTCCATGATATTGAAACAGCCTCACAGGATGGAAGGGACGAACAGACTGTAAGCCTCGTGTGACGCACAATGTCACAGCTGTGGATGCATGTGACGCACAACTGTCGATGCACAATGCTGGGATGTCATAATGTGATCACAACTGTGACGCTGATGCACAACTGTTATGTGGCAACAACTGTGATAGCTCGATGTCACAACTATGATGCACAACTGTGATGGTGATGCACAATGGCACAACTATGATGCTCGATGTCACAACTGTGTGTCACAACTGTGATGCACAATGGCACAACTGTGATGCACAGTGGCACAACTGTGATGCACAGTGGCACAACTGTGATGCACAGTGGCACAACATGATGTTGGTGTAATAATTAATCAAACTAAATACACAAACATAACAGTATATAATGTAAAAGACCACTTTCCACCCATAAGATGTATTGTGCATATAGTGCTAGATCTATATTTTATAGGCCAATCAGCACTTGGTGTGTGATGTTGTAAACATCCCAGCAGCCGCCTTTACTTCCTGGTACATTTACCTAGAATCCATTTTAGGCTGCGTCGACTTAGGAGCCAAGGTCTAATTTAAAAAATAAATCCAGCTCTATGCTGGTTTGAATCTAGAATCTTTGGGTTTAAGGCTAGTGTCTAGACACTACACCTTGGCAGCTTCTAGTATATAATTCTAATGGTCTTTACATGAAACGACTATTGTAACATCAGTCCTGCATCGATCATATTGTGGTAGATGCGTACTGTACTTTCAAACTAGTCATACTAATATAACAGTAGACCACTGAAAAAGCCAGATTTCTTGAGTGTGTTTTGACCAAATACAAAAACAAAGTAAGAGAACATATTAAGCTAGAGAGGGGATTCTAGAGATGAAGTGATTCACATAATGTGTTGTTTGGGACTCAAAGTTAATGTCTGGTGTCCTAATCACTCATTTTATTATCATGTACAAAGTTATTTGTGTCTTACAATTTCTACATCATTCTATAGTGAAATATGGCTGATGGAGCTTCGCCAGCTAAGAAACAAAAACAAGATACTACAGATTTGCCAGAATGTCCATATGGAGCCAGATGTTACCGAAAAAATCCGCAACATTTTACAGAATTTTCACACACAGCAGCAGCAGCAGTAACATCAGCTGTAGTAGTATCAGTGGTTGTAACAAAAGCACTGTTGTAGATGGAACCTCGGTAAGCAATGCAGCAATACCTACCACAGATGGCAGCACTTGTGTTGAGCTTCCTCCCTGCAGGTATGGAGTCAGCTGTTACAGAAAAAATCTCCTCCATTTTGCTGAATTTTCTCATCCGACATCCCATACCTCAGCTGCTACCAATGATGGCGGAAGCGACACTGAAGTTTATGATTCTGATGAAGGAGAGGTAACAGAAATTTCTCCATTATAAATAAACTTGTTCTTAAAAACTAGTGAAATAGTTTTGCTACCCTATCGTCTGATGTGTGGGATCCATTCTGTGACTGCCACATCGGAGTTAAGTTTCACCAATCTGATTTAGGAGAGTTTAGAAATAAGAAGGAAGGAGAGAACTAAACACTTTATGCCATACATTTGTTAACGTGATATACACATAAAGATGTGCACACATTTTAAGAAGTCAGATCATGGGTTATAAAAGTACAAGAGAGTTTCAAATGAAAACTTTAAAAGTGAGATAGAAATTACAGAAACCATGTCACTGTCTTGTAACCTGTCAGTATTGTTGTTAAGGATGACAAGAGTGTTAAGCACTTGATATCACATTGCAGATGAACATGGTTATTAGTCATTTCTTAGGACATGCTTTTTAGGGAAGCAGTGGGTATATTCTTCCACTTCCCCCCACCCTGCAGTGCAGCACTGGAACTCTCACAGGGACCTCAAGAAATATTTTGGCTTGTTTACAAAATGGCCAGCTTTCACAGCCTTGTGTTAAAAGTGGTTCTGGTAGTGTGCAAGAAATACTTTTTTAACATTTAATGACAAAATTACAACATGTGAGATGTATACACAAATGTTGTGGAAAAAATGAAGAAATAGAGTCACCAATGATAACCTACCAATAACAATGGCACTCACATTACCAGTAGATGATTTAACGAAACATCAAAGAATCAATTGGTTTGGTAAGATGGTCAGAACAGAACAAAATCAGCCAGCAGCTAAAGCATACAACATGAAAACAGCAGGCTAGACAAGAGACTGACCATGAAAAATACGGATGAATGGAGTTTAAAAAATTACCAAAGAAACACAATATGACATTAACACATGCTACATAACTAGCAAAAGATAGGAAACTAAATGTAACTCTTCTGTGTGAAGTTCACTGCATGAGCAGTAGGATAGAAAAGAGGAAAAAAAAAGAGAAAAAAAAAGAAAGAATTACAGGTTTTTATGCTAAGAAGTTTTTCAAACATCTACAAAAAACGCTTTTGTGTCTCATTCTTTCTCTCTCTCTCTCTTTTTCATTGCAGAAATCAAACGAAAAATCCAGCAAAAAGCCAGATATTCTCAGCAAAGATTTGTCTCTTGTAAAGAGATTCTCCAAACTGACAGACGAGGAGCGTAAAGATTTAATCAGGCGGGCATTTGAAGAAAAAATATAAACTTCAACAAGAATTAGAGAAGGCCAAGAAAATTGTTGAGGATAAAAATAGGGAGCTTGAACAATTGCAGAAGCAGGTCAGCTTGCCAATTTGTTTTTTTTACTTTTCTTCAAAGCAGTTTTTTTGCCATTCTAAGTTTGAATAGTAAAGTTGCAAACAATTGATTGCAGATTTGATTTCACTTTAATAAGCATCTCGTAAAAAAACAAATAATTAGCAGTTTACTGAAAAAATATGTGTAGTGTCAGAAGATGCAGATACTGCAGCCTAGTTGTAAACCGCAACACAGTAAACCAAACATTCTTTTAAGGGCAAAAGCAGAAAAAGAAGAAGAAGAAGCATAAGAAGTACAAGTAGAAAGAGAAGAAAAAAAAAAGAAGAAGCAAAAGAAGAAGAAGAAGTAGAAGAAGAAGAAGAAAAAGAAGACGAAGAAAAAGAAGAATAGGTGGAGGAAGAAGAGCAGAAGAGGAGGGAGAGCAAGAAGAGAAGGAAAAGCATGAAGAAGAACTGACATATGTGTATGCATGTTACTTCTTGTTGATTCTTGGAAGTACCCTATAGTGAAACCAGTATAATATCCAGATGAGCTCAGCTGATGTGGTTTAGATGTAAGCAGATAAACGAGTGAAAGTTGTTATATCAGGGGTATTAGGATCAAAACAAACAGCATAAACCTATCTCATTTATATGGCTGTTTAGTTTATCAACTGATACATCTCTCTCTCCCTCTTGTGTGTGTGTGAGTGTGTGTGTATGTGTGTGAGTGTGTGTGTGTCTGATGTGTGTGCACTTTCTTGCATTGCATGTATAAATCTCTCTCGCTCTCTCTCTCTCTCTCTCTCTCTCTCTCTCTCTCTCTCTCTCTCTCTATATATATATATATATATATATATATATATATATATATATACATATAAATATATATAAGGTTAGTTGCAGAACCAACCCCAACAGCCCCTGGCTGTTGTGTGGTTTTTCTAGGCAAATTTACGTCCAGTAGTTTGCCATTACTTTCTGGATGGTCGGCTTTCTTGATACCACTGTCGAAACCAACACACTGCACATGGATGGCCTGCAGCTGGGATTGAACCTTGCATCCCGACATTACGAAGCATTCGCATCGACTTAGCCACAGATCCAACACACATATATATATATATTTATATTTATATACATGTATACAGGTTTTCTGTAATAAAACTTTGTGGTGAGTTTTGACACACTTTTTTATTTTTAGACTCTCAGGTGAGTATACACACCTTTTGTTTCTAAAAAAAAGAAGCCTTGTGTGTGAGTGGGCTTACGTACGTGTGCTTGCATGAGTGTGTGAATTATTCATGTGTGTGTAAATACTAATATTCCTAAAGATCTGAATATCAGGAAAGACTGGCTAATAAACAGCATCTTGTCTCTGAAGCTGAAATATTTTGGAAATATCAAGTGCCACGGTAGACTGGAAAAAATAATAGCAGAAGGCGTGGTGCTGGAAAGAAGGGGCAGGGGTCAACCAACCTGATAGGATATGACTCCTTGGAAATGAAAGTGGAAGAGGCGGGAAAGCTGGCGAGAGACCAAGTTTCTTTCAGGCAGACCGTGATGAGAGCATGTCTGCAAAAGACCTGCTGCATGCTGATTATATATATATATATATATACACATTTACGTACATATATGTAAACTGATTGCTCAATGTTCACAGATGCACAGTGGGCTACTAATGGTTGAAGGTGAGGAAGAGGCCTTGAAGAAGTCGCAAACTACTTACTTCAGTTTGTTACCAGAACGAGCGTACAAAGAAGGGTCAGCAAGCCAGATTCACTTCCGTTTGGCCGAGTCCCAGTTCTATAGACTCATGACTGGTGACTGCGCTAAAAAGTGAGTGTAGTTGGATAAATGTTGATTGTATTGTTTCCAACCTGTTTCCAGTGGTGCCCCATGCTAAATATATGGCAAGACCCTATATCCTCTACTCCAACATAATAAAAATAGGATTAAAAAGAGGACAACAAAAATAAAAGTACCAATTATTGTTAACAAGAACTTGGAAAAAAATGTCCACATAAAAAAAATTGTCAAAAACCAAAAAAAAAAAAACAATCACCAACAATTGGTAATTTAGTGTCCAAATATCAGTGTAATGGTTGACACTGTTGTATCTTAATAATATCTGCTATTTTTGGTTTGATGTTGGACAAGGTGCAACAGAGTTCACTCTCCATCTCAAGCTAGCAATGCTGTTTTGTTTTCATGACCGTTAAAGCTGAAAATCTGGACTATTACAAGTCCAAATGCACCTAATTTTAAAAGTGCTTGACCCCCCCCCCCCCAAAACATCCTCATGCCCCCCCCCCCCCTCCCCCCCACCCCATGATATCCATTGATGTTAAAAGTCAGTTTTTATAATCACCTATACTATCCATGTCAGCCTCTGTGGCTTTGATATTGCGAACATGCTTCATAATGCCAAGGTGCTGGGTTTGATTCCAGGTGTTGGGGATTTGTCAGCAGACTGCCTTGCCTTGGTTTTGACAATGGTATCCAGAGCTGACCATTCAGTAGCAGTGGCAAACTACTTAACGTTTTAAAAAAAATTGCATAGTGAAATAACAAACAGCCAAAAAAATGTAAAGGACAGAAAACACATTTTTTAAATTCTGCATATGATAAGGTTGATTGTATAGTGCTTGCTGATATGCTGTTACATATGATAATGTTGATTGTGTTGTGTTTCTAGATATAATGTCACATCATTTATGCTTACACATAAGAATGTTGCATATGCAATGTTTGCTCATAATGTTGTATGTATAGTGTTTGCTGATGTCAGTATTATGAAATCAGTTCTTGCCAACTGCAGTGCAGTATCTGTTATGTTTACTGATAATGTTGTTATAATGTTCTTACATGTATTGTTTTGTAATCTGAATTTGGCAGAACCCGTGTCACAAAAGTGGAGTACGTAGTGAGCCCACATGTTGTCAAGAGATTCAGGTAGGCCTCTTTTTATCCTTCATTCTTGCTTTTTTTTTTTTTTTTTTGAGCAACCGTGGTGTAGCAGGTAGACGCTCGCCTGCAGATCAGAATGTCGTGGGTTGGGTCCTGACGGAGCCAGAACATTTTAAAAAATGACCTTTGCTCCCAGAATGACTCAGCCTTAAATAGGTACTAAGTAAAGTTCTGGGGAAAAAAGGTCAGTTTAAAAAAAGAATCCATTTTGGTATGAATTTCAATCTAGGATTAGCAGACTGGTTGACAAGCCTGTGGTTGAAAAAGCGGTTTTGTCTGTAACCACAGAAACATCAGCACAAAATGTTTAGCCAGCATTTAGTTTCAAACATCCTGTTTTTCACCATGTGGGTGCTGGGTTTCCATTGGGATGGAGGGAGACAGGGGGTGGGGGGGGGGCGGGGAGGGAGGCAAGAATAGATGTGCTACCATCCTAACAAGCATGTTGTACAAAGTGAATAAAGTTCAAGTTAGTTGTATATCCTTTACAGGATGTCGCAGAACCAACCTCAACATTTATATGCTGTTGTGGTTTTTCAAAACAAATTTTTCATTCAGTAGTTTGCCATTACTTTCTGAATGGCCAGCTCTTGGTACCACTGTCAAAACCAGCACAAGACAAATAATCCACAGATGGGATCAAACCCGGTGTTACGAAACAACCTCAGTGTTTTCAGAAGTTAGTATGGGTAATAATTTCTTCTGGTTATAGAGAGACAGAGAATTATATTTGCTATGCCCTAAGCCCGAATCAAGTACTAAAACCACATGGATTTAATTGTTACTAGTCCTTAGCCCAGACAAAGCAACTGAGCTTTGTTTAATTTTACATAACATTACGTAATACAAGCCCACTGGTCTACCATTATTTAAGACAATAAATCTAAATACTTTGGATTTTATGACCATTGTTGTGTCACTTGTCAAATTGCAGAACAAACAGACACAGCTAATTGAAACAGGGATGATCCGATTGAAACACTTTTTTTGGCTTCATCCCAACCTATACTGTCAGAATCTAAATTATCCCTACAATTACCTTTTTCTTTATCTAAAAACCCAATGCATACAGAACGCGGCTAGGCGGGTCATTCTGGGTTGCACCAGAGACACCCCAGTGGTGTGTATGCGATACATCCTTGGTTTGCTGACGGTTGCAGGTAGGCACAAGGTGCTGCAGGTGAAGTCATATCTCAGGGTAGCTGCAGACACAGACCACCCTCTGCATGAAGCTCTGGGTGCAGTTAAGGGTCAGCGGCTGATAAGAGGGAGGTCATGGATGGCTCAGGCAGAAGACACAATCAGACAGGTTTGCATCCTTGAGAACATTAGGCGAGGAGAGGAGTGGGTCAAAGTGCCACCTGAACAGTCAGACTTGTGTAGTCATAATCACGCTGAGCCGGGAATGCAGAGACTGGCCAGCAGGTGCCACAAAGGGGGAAATTCAGCAATTAATTCAAGTTAATGCTCGCTCAGAGGATTTGATCATTTACACAGATGGTTCAGTGTCAAGAGGCAAAAGAAGTGCTTAGGGCTTCTTAGCAAAAGTTAATGGTCTACGTTTGGTGCAGGAGAGCCTAGCATATGATACCACAACATCTAGCTTAATAATGGAGGTGGAGGCAGTCACTACAGATTTCCGCTGGCTGGAGAACACGACACACACACATCGTGATTGTATCTGATTCAGAAAGCATGCTGAGGAAGATCAGAACAGGTATGCTTCGTGCAGAGTGGCATGCTTCTCTGTGGAGGACACGAGTGAGAAGTATTGTCTGGATTTTTAAACCGGGTAATGCCTGTGTATTGGAAAATGAACACGTGGACAGACTGGCTGGCTCTGCACAACTTGATGGAATACTGCTACATGATAGGGCAGATGTGGTTAGTGCCTTGTGGGAGAGAGTGTACAATTCGGAGGAGCAGATAGATCACCACAGTCTGGTGAGATTGATGTAGTTGGGGAGGACGAGAGGTTTTTGGCAGATGCTCGAGGCTCAGAGGAAAAGCAAGACGGACATTTTATCAGAATGCTACTGGCACACTTAGTATCGAAACTCTTTGCTGGCTGCTGAAGTAGGGACGGAGCACTTATGGGAATACCCCGAATGCTGTGATGTCGATTCTTGAATCAGATCAAATCAAATCAAACCAATGCATAAGATCTAAAGTCTGAGTTTGGACACTCTTTGAGCTCTCTCTACTGTCGATTTCAAAGGCTTGAAAGCTGCCATTTTAGGGAGAAAAAAACAAATTAAAAAATTGTAATGCACTGATTTAATGTTAAACAAATTGAAAAGTAATCTACTCACCATCTCAAGCTTCAAGAACAAAAATCTTTTGCTTCACTAATCCTACTTTTTCAAAATGTGTTCATACAAATTAATTTTCTTAGCAAATGATACAATAGCTATTAATGGTCTGTGTTGATGATGCCTTAGCTTAAGTGGCGATAGTCTGTACGTGGCGGTAGTCTGTCACCGCACATGGTGGCTAAAACGGAGTTAAGAAGTATGTTTATAGAATGTATACCTTAGCACATTCTGATAATTTCACATAAAACCTCAATACCCATTTTAGAGCAAGCACAAAACTTCCCAAATTCCCAAAGGACCCCGTACAGTTTATTTTTGTCAGTCCGCCCTAAAGCCTGATAGAGTCGACAAAAATTTTGGGGAATGTATGGGAAAAAAAGGAATCAGCTATCCACAATTTGAAAAGCCCGTACCATGTAGTAAATGCTGAAAAAGATCGAAGGGGAGGGTTGTCAAGAAATTTTATAGGAACTTGGGTGCCGGGCTGTGTATATTTCCGTTCTTTTTTTAAACATACATGGACGCCAATGTAGGAAACAAACTTTAACCAGGGGAAAAAAAATAAAAATTTCTTTTCGCGACGCCAGGTCGCAAGCAGAAATACGGGGAATCCCACAGAACCCCCTAAATAAATTTGTAACAAAGGGGAGGAAATAATATAAAAAAAACACTACGAAGACAGAACAAAGATGATAGGAAGACTAAAGACAAATTTTGAAATTTAAATTTAAAAAACAAA
>CAJHNH020004313.1:0-40000 GCA_905116865.2 Candidula unifasciata | reverse complement strand
ACAAATGGTCAAGCTGTTTCTCTAGCCCTCTGATGGTCATTGGTCTGTTTACATCGGTTTTGTTCTGTTCACGCCTGCAATTTGTGTGCAGATGGCAGATGATCGTCACTGGAGCTACGGAATTCGTGCTTGTCCTAACGCTCTCGGCAAGCATCTAGCTGTTCTGCGGAGAATGGTCGAGTCACAAAGGGTAAAACCCGGTGTAATGAAGTTCGATCCTTCCATCTTTAACCAGAAGGTGCTCATAGAATATGTTTCGACTCTTTCAGATGCTAGTAATTATTTCTCTGTCTTCGTGTCGTTTTTTTTTTTAAATCAATAACCGGCTGTAAATTCCGGTGGAAGGTTTTGGTTGTTCGTCCACTTATAGACTTCACTCTTGTTCCTGAACCTCAGCACATCTGTTTTACAGAACTGCCTGATTTATGAACATACCGTTGATTTCCTTACCTCCCAGGCAAATACATTCAGACGTGAAAAGAAGCTGCCCCAATCAGTCGCATGTGGTTCTTAATTTTCTTTCCTCCTCACATGAGGCCTGCCCCGCCCTGAACAAACACAGGCAACTTTGTCTGTCTGTGTTAATGTAATTCAGTACATAATTATTACGCTTTTTTATGTGTCAGTTATGCTCTCACTTTGTTTTTCCTGTTGCCTCTCTGCAGACCCCACCTCCCCCCCCCCTCCCACCCTCTTCCCCCTTTTTCACCCCTTACTCCACATGCCCGATTGTCTTGAGTTCAAATCTGTACCGGTCTGTTTTTCGTGTGTATGTGTGGACTGCACGTGTGTGGAAAGACCTTAGCTCCCTTGTCACCCCAGCCTAAAATGCATGCGTGGGGGAAGTAAAAGCGGCCAGTGTGATGATGATGACATCATTCCCAAATACCGATTGTTCTATACAAATGTTTGTCTAGCATAATATGTCCGACGCGACACTGGCTTGAACTTAGATCCTAGACAACTCTGCAGCTTCCACCAAATTCTGATAAATGTTCTAAATCAGGGCAATTCAACCGGAGGTCCGAGGGTTACATCTGGTCCGCAGAGTCCTAATGTATTAATTAGCTTTCTAGCCTGCAACGATTCACAATTCCTAACATTTTGGCCCCCGAGTAAAACTTACTTCAGTGGTCCTGTTGTTACTGTCCGCGATTCACTCCCTCACATTAAACGTTTTAACCTCAAAAATGCCCACTGGTACACACATTAGGGTCGGCTCTGTGGCTAAGTCGATGCGAACGCTTCGTAATGCCGCGATATCGGGTTCGATCTCAGCCGCGGGCCATGCGCCCTGCGTTGGTTTCGACCTTTCAGAAAACAATGGCAAACTACTGGACGTATATTTGCCTAGAAAAACCCACAACAGCCAGGGGTTGTTGTGGTTAGTACTGCAACGTCCTGTAAAGGATACGCAACTAAACTAACACATATTAGGAATTAGACAATTTGCCCGTCTACTCATTTTAACTATTACCTCTTAACTACTACACACATTCCCACATTTGAAACATTATTTTTTTAACATTCCTTTCAGCTTTGTAATTATATTTGTGAACACACATGAAGTTATAAACTCAAATTAGGGCCTCTGGGTGCAACTTTGCCTCCGCTTGCACCCAATCAAATTTGTGTTTACGCTGTCAATCACACAGGGGCTTACTCAATGAGCGAGCGAGTCTGCCTTCACCGCGAGGCTAGGATCCGGTCTGCCAGTGCAAGCCCTGCCGTTAGCCGTGTCCGTCTGCGGCTTCTACGGCTTCCTTACCGCTCGTCTTTATCTGCTTATTATGCTAATATTAAGATGGGTGTTTCAGTGCACACACCGATCCGAATTTTCTAGTGTAAAGCTCCGCTAAAGAACATTCACAAACTAAAATCAAAAGTTTCTCCATCGAGTAGTGAAGCTAGCCGTTTCTTACATTTTATTATGTTTTGTTATAGAACCGACAAAAGGTAAAATTTTCATCACCTGGAAAAAAAATTATTGTGTTTTCATTGTTTGTTCAAGCGTTGAGTTCAAGAAATGGATTACTTTTCGATGTATTCCTAGCCGACTGTAGACTGTTGTTAAATACACACTGTGCACATATCTGGAGATTTATTGCATGTTAGGATACTGATTTCCAACATAAAGTTGAAACTTCAATCAGCCATAGTTGATTTCTTTTCGTTGTCGGGGTAAGTAAAACATATTCAGTTTGCTTGCTACTGTTTCAAATATTGAATACTTCTTTTTTTATTTACGTATGGAAGGTTACACAACATACTTCAACCCAGGGGGCAGTGATGGGCATTCTGTATTGTGTTTTGGTCTCTTGTGGCACAAAAGCTGATTAATCTTGGTGAGACCCGTTTGCTGTGACGATGGACCAGCGCCTAGCGACCAACGACTAACGACCGACGCTACGATCATCTGTGAAGTGTATTTTTCATCTGCTTTTACACATCTCGATAGGGTCATATTTATTTGTCTGCTCAATAATCCCAAGTTAAGAAACCAGTTAGATTGTTGACATTGGATCTGCATTCCTTAGTCGACAAAGCATAAAGCTGGTACATGGAAATGTTTATGGGAGTGCAGTAATCGGCTTCTCAATGAGCATAAAAACCACAAGTGCGGGTTAGTTTATTTAAAATTTAAAAAAATCCTCTTCTTCTTCTTCTTCTTCTTCTTCTTCTTCTTCTTCTTCTTCTTCTTCTTCTACTTCTACTTCTTTTTCTTTTTCTTTTTCTTCTTTTTCTTCTTCTTCTTCTTCTTCTTCTTCTTCTTCTTCTTCTTCTTCTTCTTCTTCTTCTTCTTCTTCTTCTTCTTCTTCTTCTTCTTCTACTTCTACTTCTTTTTCTTTTTCTTTTTCTTTTTCTTCTTTTTCTTTTTCTTCTTCTTCTTCTTCTTCTTCTTCTTCTTCTTCTTCTTCTTCTTCTTCTTCTTCTTCTTCTTCTTCTTCTTCTTCTACTACTACTACTACTTGGCGTTCTCAGGCTGTAGACTCCAGCGGAAAGGTATAGATGTTCGCCCAGCTATGGAATTTAGTCTTTTCCAGAAGTTGGGTTTTGCGTGAACATTGGTTTCACACATCTGGCCTATTTGTATGCAGACTCTTGCTTCCTTGTCTTCCAGACCGATGTACTCCGACTTCGAAAGATTCCCCCTAATTAGCTGACTATTATGACATGCTTGTTAGGAAGGCAGTGGGTCTTTTCTTGTTTTCCTCACAATGGGGCCAAGTTACACACGGGGTAAACGAACAATAGGTATCATATCACCATATACCTAATGGCATTGAAAGTATGATAACTGACAAGTACAATTTGTCACATGTAACAAAGGTTGCGCATTCAAACACTTACTACATTTTTGAAAGGTGGTAATAAAGTAGTCCGATGAAATGTTGAGCACATCACTCAGTTAATTTATCAAGGTTAATTTATTTACCCAAAAAAAAAAAAAAAAAAAAAAAAATTAGCATCATATGCAATATACGCTATTTACTTACATACTACAACAACTGCTGCAACCACCAACATCACTACCACTATCATTGATATAATCTGGAATAAAAATAATTCAAACAACTAGAAACACAGGCACACATATTCATAATTTATGTAAAATAATTAGGAACACAATTACACATAATTTTATCAAATTAATATCTTACAATTAAAATTACTGCTTTGTTATTTTACTGAGGTCAATAGTACTGGGCTAGATTTCCATTGACGCTGTTGAAAAAATTGTGCAGGATAGAAGGAACGGAATGGAAAATAGAGCGCGGGTCCAGTGTGACGAACAAATAGAGTGATGATTTTGAGGAAACTACTCCACTCTTTTAGGCTAGCGAATTTTGAGCGTTGATCTGTTCTGTACAAAGCAAGCATGTCCAAAAAGGAAAACATGAACGGAACACTGTTTATTTCTAACCACTGCTGTGCCACACACATGTTTTAGACGAAAATGGTAGGAGCTCGAGAGGCCATACCCTAGTTTAGAGGTATAATAATAATACGCTGAATAGTTAAACATACGATGGGACATTTGAAAAAATGTGGCATGTTTAAATACATATTTCAGTGACAACTTCTAAACCGGTTAAAGGGGAAAGCTGTGCCTGACCCCTTCCCCCCCCCCACCCCACTCCACCCCTCCCCACAACCCAAGTTCTGGTGCCTCTGATTCAAATATTGCGCTAGCATTAAATTTCACATGGACTCTAGCGGTGCAAACGTCTCCTATATTGTGCTTGTAGAAACAGCAAACAGGACAGCTTCAGTATCAGTGGACCGAAAATCGAGTTCGTGTTAAACAAATGCGTGCAAACATGGAACTAATAGCAGTAACGCATTCCTGCTGGGACCAAAATTATGACCATGTTAACTGAGTGCTGTTCATAGCCGAATTTGTGTTAACGCGGGCTCACTGTATTTGTTGCTCCAATTCCATTCATAGAAATAATGTTTAATAATTGCTGTTTAGCGTGAATCATGGAGGTTTTACAATTACAATCAGCGTAGTAGAAAACTGGGAGTAGAAGAATTTGGAAAACCACCGAAATTGGCACGTGGAATGTTAGAACCTTGTATGATGTACGAAGGACAACAGGAGGATTAGAAAAGGACATTAGGAGAGCTGGTATGGATAGCATAGGATGATTGCTTGCTTGTTGTACCCCACCAGGACATCACACAAGCGATAAACACCCGGTGACACAAAGTACCACCAAGCGGATATGGATCACCTGTGTAGAGGTCCCAGAAACTTCTCTCAGCCGTTTAGGCCATATTTATGGCCGAAAAAAAAAAAAAAAGAAAGCAAAATTGCATCCCACATGGGAACGACTTTATTGTCTGATAGCGAAGGATAGAACAACTTTACGTGAGTTGGTTGACGACCTATACTCCATTGCGGGTTGGAATAAGACCTTACTTCTTATATATTGAATGAATTTTTGGGTGGAAAAGGGGGGAGGGAGAACTTAAAGTTAGGCAACATGTTGTACCACACAGGATATTACAGATATCCACATTTTCATGAAGCAGGAAAGTTGGGCAGAGACTCAAACACATCACATCGGTCCGCGATGGGAAGGACGTCCTAGGAAGGTCCTGACAGAATCCTGAGGCTGGTGTTATAAGTAAAAGC
Organism: Candidula unifasciata; assembly: GCA_905116865.2. NCBI lineage: Eukaryota > Metazoa > Mollusca > Gastropoda > Stylommatophora > Geomitridae > Candidula > Candidula unifasciata. The sequence goes on along the minus strand of CAJHNH020004313.1, from coordinate 34,857 downwards.
AAACAGCAGGCAATGATACCATTTTTTTGCAAACACAACAATATTCAACAAGCATTTAAACAAAATACATTGAAATACATCCACGTGGAAGGGATGTTTACATTTACACGATTATTTCCATTGTTCAAATGCGGTTGACACCTTCAAAATATTTGCATTTGTACATCATCCTCGTATACGTCCTCTTCGTCATCGTCATCATCATCTTCATTATCATCATCGAAATCATCATCATTATCATCATCGTAATCATCATCATTATCATCATCGTAATCATCATCATTATCATCATCGTAATCATCATCATTATCATCATCATCGTCGTCATCAACATCAGCAACATCATCATAAACCGCTTCTGTCACTATGCACAATGATGAGGAATAATTTCTCAGTCCAGAGCACCAGAGCTGAAGCTGGCTATTGTCATGCTGTGATAGCGTAAACTGTCTGTGGTGTTGTCGATCTATGATTTCGGTGCAGTCCTCTTGGTCTTGTAGCTGATCCTCTGTTATGTAGTGTCTGGAATGTTATCTGATGTTGCCGCATTCTAACGAAATGGCCAACCCACTAGACCTTCTGTTTCTCGATGAATCTAGAACTAGGTGTCGTTTAGAGCCCAGTTGGCAGCCGTACTGTCATAGGTTCAAAACCCCATAAAGGCTCAAGCACCCCCCCCCCCCACCCCACCCCTTTTCCCACCCTAGATAAAAAAACACAACTAATTAGGGATGTTTCTTTCGCAGGCGGAGTGCATCTACACCAGAGGTGAGGAACGTCGACTTGCCATAAAGGGTGTACCAGAAAATACATGAAGAAGTAAATTCGGTCTAATACTTATCACATTACCTGTGCATTAAGATTTCTAACAAGCATTTTGTAATAGGAGAGTTCCAGAAAAAAAAGCTAAACTTCACAAGTGGACGACAAGCTGTAATCTTCCGCCGGAGTTGACAGTCGATTTATAAAATGAAGAAAAATAAGACGCATTTCTTTTATGTTTGATGTAAATTACGAAACTATGCACTTAAAATATCTGTTACAACGACACGGATCATTTACGTATCGTGTGCATTGTGTACTTACTTAATATTTCGAGATTTGAAGTTTGAGGTTTTGAACAAAGGATCAACATCGTGGCACACAGGTTAACCCATAAGTGCTATGTTCTTCTTCTAACTCAAGTCTGAGCCCGAAGAAGCTCGGCACAGTGCCCAGGCTCTGTAGCACAAGCGAGGATCCTGAAATTCTTTGCTTAGATTTTTAACTTCAAATTTTGCCTAGGCGGTGCCGTTAGGCTACTCGTTTCGATTTCCAACTGCCAAGGAATTGTGTACGTGCGCAACAACGCACACAGACGCCCGATCTAAAGAGACCAGAGGGAAATACTAAAAGTCCAAGTCTACGTGAAAAAAATGCCAGCCCTTACCGGGGATTGAACACAGACTCTCTAGCACTCGGGGCGGACATCATGCCTCAAGACCACTTAGTATTTCGAATGATTTTGGAATGGCAAACAATAAATGCCGTGAACACCGTAATTTGCTGAGTCGTTCAAATCTCATTGAAACAGTTTTTGATGCAACATCGGAAAAATTATTCATGTTTGTCCACACTCCATTCCGTTTTTTTTCAAACACTTTTCTAAACGAAGGGGACAAAAACTTTCAATGACTGTAGGATACATCTTCCGCCTTTCAGTATATTTTATGTTGATTTCCTTTGTTATGTTAATCCATTCTGTTTAGCTGTTACTTCGACTCACTGTATCACATATATGGATTGTAGGAACCCATTAGGAGCCACAATGAAGTGTCTAGTACAAAATAAGTTGATGAAAATACGGAATATCTTATAGGTGACTTTTCTAAAAGTCGAATAATCTTTCGTGAGTTAATTTTAGCTAATCGTCTACTAAATAATTTTGACTGCGCTTATGCAAAGGGATAGAAGGTAATACATTTTCGAAATTATTGATGAATGTATGAGTGCATGTATCACCTCTTAGCACACTAGAAGTTTCTCGAACTAAGGGTTTCCGTGGCGAAGTGGTGAAGCCGATTGCTTGATGCTCTGAAAGTCCGGGGTTTGTGTATCAGACTTTTCAAAAGAGCAAATTTTACACACAAAAATCCACGTGGATCCCCCTGCACCCCCCCCCCCCCCACCCACCCCTCGCCTTTCCAGAATGGAGTCCTGAAACCCAAATGAAGACAAACTTCTTTTTTTTTCATATTTCTTTTAGCCTTTTTTGTATCTATGTCTTTCGTATATATCTAGGTCCAAAATTACTTGCTACATTTATATTTTATGTAAACAAATGATGGAAGTTTATTACCGCGAGTCCTTTCTGATTGAGAGTCGTATATTAAAAAATTATACTCGTCATCCCCTTTTGGGATGCAATTTTAGTTGTTTTTTTCCCCCACCATGGCTTTTGCCGGGGACCCTGAATATAGCCGGGTCCGAAATATGGTCTAACGGCTGAACGGGGTTTCCGGTGATCCTCACCCACATGGTGGCACTTTGTGTCACCAAGTGTTTATCGCTTGTGGGAAGTACTGGTGAGGTACAACTTACATACATATATTAACAAAGTTTAATGAGTTGGTAATGTTAACATAAATAACGAATTAGTCTGTCATTATTATTCACATCACTTTAAATATTAAATAAATGCATAAATACTAACTAGTTATCTGAATTGAAATCATGAAGGTTTATACTAGTTATTTGAATTGAAAACATGAAGGTTTATACTAGTTATCTGAATTGAAAACATGAAGGTTTATACTAGTTATCTGAATTGAAAACATGAAGGTTTATACTAGTTATCTGAATTGAAATCATGAAGGTTTATACTAGTTATTTGAATTGAAATCATGAAGGTTTATACTAGTTATTTGAATTGAAATCATGAAGGTTTATACTAGTTATTTGAATTGAAATCATAAAGGTTTATACTAGTTATTTAAATTGAAAACATGAAAGTTGTTATTTTGATAAGTAAATGTACTTATAATGTTTAGTTGTGGTAATTATTGATTTTGTCAATGTCAATAATTATCTGTTTTTACTTGAATGCTGAATTGAGAATTGACATCCCAGCGCTCAGGCCTTCCCTATAAGCGCTCCCTTCAGCAGCAAACGAAGAGTTTAAATTCCGATAGTACCAGTAACTGTCTGATTGTATATCCGTCTCGCCTTTCCCCTGAGTGTCGAGCGTTGGTCAGATGTCCTTGTAACTCCTAGCAGTGCCATTCTTCTGAGACCGTAATGATCGTCACTGTTCACTTGCTCTCAAAGGGCCCTCACAACATCCAACCTGTCATACATAAGTTCACCACCAAGTGGTTGCAGAACAGGCATGTCTGTCAGCTCATTTCCCAACACACCGGCTTAACCTGGAGAAAATATCCAAAGGATTCTAACTACACGGGACCTTTGAAGTGATGCTGTAACTATGTATCATATTGTTATAATAATAAATAATGACATTCTAGAGTATAAATAATGACAGGTTACTGGAGCTATTGATAATGTAAGTAGATGTGATTAGTTACTGAGACTATAAAAAATATTGGTATGACTAATTACTAGTTGCTAGAACTACTGATAATGTCGGTTTAAAATAAATAATTACTGAAATAATTAATATACAACGTAAAAAAAAAAAAAAAAAAAAAAACTATTGTTAACCTGAGTAAAAATAAAAATTAGTTGCTGAAACTACTGTCAGTGTTGTTGAAAGTAATGACTAGTTACTAGAAATGTCGGTTATATCGGTAAAAGTTATAGCTAGTTAGTGGAACTATTGATGTCGTCCGTAAAAAAAAATGACTAGTAACTTGAACTGTTGATATGGTCAGTGTGGAAAAAAATACATGTATGTGTTGAAATAATAATAACATGGATAGAAATAACGAATAGTTACTGGAATAATTGAACATGTCAGTACAAATAAGAAAAAATTACTAAAAACATTGTCTAAATTGTTAATGAAACTAATAATTATAATTACTATTCATGTTAACTAGCAAAGTGTAAATAATTTCTGACCAGAACATCAATAATGGCTATACACTGTAACTTTCATTTATTCCCGTAGTTAAAATGAAACATGTAAATAAATAGCAAATTAGTTAGTAAATCGCTATAAGTGTTTTATTCATTGTGTTAGTGTAAAAAAAGACTAACTGATGGAACTTTCCTCGTCTGTATACGATTAAAGCTGTCAAAATTGTAATGTTGTTACCTCTTCCAGCGTGTTTACTTTCCTCTTCCAGCATGTTCACTTTCCTCTTCCTGCATGTTCACTTTCCTTTTTTAGCAAGAAAACTGCCACCCAAAGTTGTGTAAATCAACTGTTTCACAGACACTCGTATAAAAAATAACACTGCCATCAAGCTCAAGAGATAGGTCATACATCAGAAATATTCGCTATTCAACGGTAATAATCAAGCTTTCACAGGAAAACTCTCGACTGAAGATGTGTCAACTAACTGTTTCACACAACAGTCTTATAAAATATAACATTTGCGTAAAGCCGAAAAACTAGTCATAGAGGTATTAGAGGTATTATAGCATCTATTCTGAAGCACACAATAGCCCAACAAAATTACCGCTGAGAGAAAATCGGTGTGCAAGTTTTGCCCAAACCAGGCAGACATTTAAGCAAACGTAACCTTTACAGAAAATTAGCCGGGAAAACGGGTGTCTTCTTTGTGAATGTTAGGTGAATATATGTTCCTTGTATCAACTATGTAAGCTGGGTTGTGTTTAATTTGTAAAAGAAATAGTCAAATCTGTGTATTTCTTTGTATAATTTATGAAAGCTAGTAATTATATTAGTCATGAATTTGTATGGACAGAGATACCAACCTGCAGTGAGCTGATGAAAACCAGCTACTCGGGCTTTTAACACCATTTGTGACACATAGAAGTATACATTTGTCTATCAATAAAAATCTAAAAAGAACTGTGATTGGCTAACATTATTATGCTAGCAGTGTCAAACTAAGGCCCTTCTAAACCCAAACAACGTAAGGGCATAACAACAGTGAGCAGATGTTTTAGAGAAGCTGGTGAGATAACAAGAATAGATGATATTATTCATTTATAAATTAGATGAACACTAAATCTGGATCTAGTCATAAAGTTTATTAAAGAGCAGCAAAAGAGATGATTCGGCCATCTTTCGAGAATTCCCTTGTACCAGTTGTCATAGAGAGCACCCCTAAAAAAACATACAATAGACACAGATATATGCAGGGGTGTAGCTAGGATACAGGGCGCCTATAGCAACTTAGGGAATTTATCACCCATGGCAACCTAGGGTTTTTGTCGTCCATAGCAACCTTGGGTATTTGACGCCGATGGATTGAGGGGGGGGGGGGAGGGGGGGATAGTCTGCAAATTTGTTATAATCTGCAATCGATATCAGTTTTGGGGCTACTTTAAAAGACATTCAATCAGGAAGCCTGTTTAATTCCTTAGCAAGTAAAATTCAAAGGATAGTACATTTTTAGTAAAGTAAAGTAAAGATCCCTTTTTACGTCATTGGCGCATCAGGCATGTGGAAAGAGCATCCCATATTTGTCCACACCAATCGGCACTGACAGTAGTACATGTACTGGGTGTATATAGTTAAAGTGCGAAATTTGTGCAGTGTAAACTTAGAGTGCTGTGAATAATTATTGAATTATTGATTAGCTGTCTGTGCAAATTTCAGATTTGTTTTTATGGTCAAGAAATCTAAATTGTCAGCATACAGTTGATACCGGCGTGAAAGCTGAAGTGCGGGCTTTGATCTTCGAGAATGATTTAGAGTGGGATGCTGTCACAGATGTGGCAGGCACGCCGTGTGAGATACATAGGGAGCTTTTATGGCTTAGGATGAAGTTCGAATTGTGAAGCAATATTCTAGTGCTGTTGTCCTGACCACGCGTAGTCTGATTATGGAGATCTTGGTAGTGACCAAATCAATAACATAGCAGAAGACCCAGACCGTTTCCCTTGCATGCTTTTTCGGTGACTGTGTGATTATACTGAGGTAAATAGAGATGGCCTGGGTCCGAAGACAGTGAAGTCTATGAGACGGGTTAGGGCTGACGAATATCAGTTTCATATTCGTGCCAGGGCACAAAGGTATGCAAGGAAATAGCAAGCTGGTAGACTTGGAGTGAAAGCTACCGTGGAGGGCTGGTGAGCCAAGGACAAGGCAGATATACTCAACGATCTACGAGAAGTAAGACGTTTGCGAGAACCATGAGCGGACTGCAGGAACAACATGTTAAATGGGGCATGGCCAGACAAGAATTATATGCAGGAAGCTAAAGAAGAATAAGAAGCCAACAAAGATCTCGTGTCGTGAGCCACTACACGCCGCGGGATTTACTGATGATGGGATCCGGGTACTCATGGACTGAATGGCTCCATGTGCAATGAGGATAATCTGTCGACTAAGTAACTAGCTAAGATTATGTAAAACATTTTGTGTGTATGTAAATGTAAACGCTGCTGATCATGGGGGAATGTTTATATTTCTGTAGGCTAGTGTACTTTTCTCCTTCTTCAACAAAAATTAGTCCAAGTCAGACACTGCCACTAAAAAAAACTTCACCCCCCCCCCCCTTTCCCCCCCCCCCCACTTCCAATCAAGCGGTGCCCAGGGCATCTATCCTACCTGTTATTCCCTAGTTACGCCACTGAAGCAAGAGAAAGACCAAGCACAGATAGAATGATGACATTAAAAACAGCACTTGAAAAATGAAGAACAATTTAAGCAACGAATTGGAAAGAGCACATAGAATGATACTTATATCGACCACCAATATCTGCATGAAGCAAATGGAGAAAGGGAAGAGGAATGTTTAAATAACTAAGGAAATAAATTATGTAACGTTTGATGCTATCTTTCTCAACTAGAATTCTACAGAGGTGAAAGTTCAGCAATTAATTCAGGTTAAGGTTCGGTCCGATGACGTGATTATTGATACGTATGGTTTAGTGTCAGGGGGCCAAAAATGTGCATGTTTTTTTTTTTTTTTTAAAGCTAATAGTCCATGTTTGGTGCAGAAGAGCCTTGCATATGATACGACATCACCCAGCTTAAGAATGGAGGTTGAGGCGGTCACTGTAACTTTCCGCACGTTAGAGAACACACACACATTGTAATTGTAAATGACTGTGTAAGCATGCTGAGGAAGGTGAGGCAAGGCATGCATCGTGCAAAGTGGCATGCTTCGCTTCGGTGGTCAGGGGGGAAGAGAATTGTCTGGATCTTTTCTTTGGGAACGTCAGTGTGATGGAAAATAAACAGACGGACAGACTGGCTGGCTTTGCACATCTTGCCTCAATACTGATACACGATAAGGCAGACGTTGTTAAGGCCCTCGTGTGATCTGGAGCAGCAAATTGATCATTACAGACTGGTGAGAGTGTTGCAAGAGGGGTTAGGGGGGGGGGGGGTAGAGACGACAGGCTCTAACCGGTACTCGACGCTCAGAGGAAAGACAAAATGGACTAACAGACACATTTCTACTTGTATCACTGGTATTGAAACTGTTTTCTGGCTTCTGAAGATGGGGACAGAGCACTTATGGGAATGCCTCAAGTGCTGTTATGTCAGTTATTAAATGTATCAAATATTTCAATAAGGGTGAATTATGTATCGCGTAGACTGTATCTGTAATGAGAAAGTGTGTTATGTCGAGCCTGTTCTGTTATATGGTAGTGAATCTTGGAAAAAAAGCTAACAGATTAAGATTGCTTATCGGCCTTTTGGCTCAGCTGCACTTGGTCTGTCCAGAAGGGCCGGGATCGGTCCCGAACCCACGGGTGTAACCAAAACGGCAAGAGCCATCTCACAAGGAAAAATTCTGCTGCGCATTTTCCCCATTAGAGAGACCGAACCGGCGCAATTAATAAAACAGTTAAGAGTAGTTTAGAGGCAACTGGCATGTGATTCTTGGGAAGAATGTTGCGAAAACTTTAGACTGGCAGAAGAACTAACAGTGAATGCCTAGAAATGGCTAGTGAACGTAGAACAGCTTATGCAACAATGAGAAGTAGACAAGCAAAGTTCTTTGGTTATGTGATGAGAAAAGGAGCACTGCAAAATGTCGTGACGACTGGAATCACTACTGGTAGAAAAGGCCGAGGGAGACCAAGAAAAATGATAGTGGATGGTTCAAGACAGTGGTATGGAGGAATATCATCAGTGGAATTGATCAAGAACACCAGAAACTGAGAACTGTGGAGATGCGTGAAGGCTGACGCCAGATGGCAAGGCAAGTGATGATGATGATTATCTATGTTATAAAATCACATTATGTTGTAGGTAAGAGTCTTTGTAAGATAAATTGTTGTTGATCACGTAGGCTGTACTTGAATGTTGGGGTTAAAGTCAAAAGGATATAATTCACTTTTCCTGGTTGTATCTCATATGGCTCGGTCTCCATCCGCAGAATGGTTAACAAAGCACGAACTCCGTAGCTCCATTGGCCATCCCCAGGGATCTCCTTTCACATTGCACTCGTGAACCGAACGACGCAGTAGGGAAACGAACACGCCATCTTCAGCGTACGAGGCACACAGCTTGCCCACTTCGACATTGTATATTATCTTTATAACTAAATTTTCGATTTGATCTCTGTAACTAAGGTGGTAAATTATATTATGTCGTGTATGATCTCTACAAGAAAGGTTGTGAATGATATATCTCAGTGAGACTGTATGTGTCCATGTAATAACTAAGGTGGCATTTTATTATTTAGACAGACGTTTGACAATCTTTATATTTTAATAATCTCGCCCTAACGGAAAGCCAACAGTGACAACTGTAGATTTACTGTTCGAAAACAAAATGAGATATAATTGGGAATATCCTAACGGTTGCAACAACCTGGAGGGGGATTATTATTAGAATGATATAATAATAATAATAATAATAATAATAATAATAATAATAATAATAATAATAATAATAATAATAATAATAATAACAATAATTAATCATTATAGTAATAATAATCTGTCTTCTTTGTTCCCCGGCTGTAAGCTCTGGCGGAAATTCCTGGTTGTTCGTCCATTTGGACATTAGCTTTGTGCTAGGGACTAAATTAAGTAAGCACATCCGTTTTAATGGCTTATTTGTGTGTGTATTTACTTCTTCCTTGCCACTCTGGCAGCTGCAGCCCGATTTCAAAGGAACCTCCAATTAGTCGACTTCTACGACTTGCTTGATGGGGAGGCAATGGGTCTACGCTTTTTTTTCACATACAAAGGGACCCCAGAACCTTCACTTGAAATAATACTAATAATAATAGTAATAACAATTATTATAATAATGATAATAATAATGCCAGTATAAGGGGCTCTGATGCGAAGGGGTCAAGCCGTTGGCCTCTCGCTTTGACGGTCAATGGCTTTTTTCACGGACGAGTCTTTGAGTTCATGCGTGCAATGTTTACAGGGATTCCTGATAATTGTTGCTGGAACTAAGGAGAGAGACCGAGTTATATAACTCATGGGCAAAGAAGGCGATTCTCTAGTGTGTAATGTTAACTTTGTGTTAGCAACCGTGGCACCATTCTGTTGTTATTGATTTTAGTTTAAAAAATGTGTATTTAACAGAGAAAGTGAAGCGCACAGGTATTTTTTGTGTGTGACAAGTCTACAATCACCAAAAGCTTAAGAAAACACACCGGCGTTGGATATGACACAAGTTTAGAAAACATGAGAACAATATCGAGAGACCGTCGTTGCACTGGGTGCCACAGGGGCATAGATATAAAGGCAGACGACCACACGAAGAACAGAGCTAGGGAGGGAAGATAAATAAACGAGGAGGACATGGGGTTATTCCCTAAAATGCCTTAACCTTTTGTTTCTCAATGTCTATAATAAAGTGTTGTTCCCAAAATACGCCTGCGTGCAATAGCAAAGGATAAAACGACTTGGCGTGAGTTGGTGGAGGACCTATGCTCTAGTGGGGATAATAGAAGGCGGCAGCAGCAGCAGCAGCAGAAGAAGAAGAAGAAGAAGAAGAAGAAGAAGAAGAAGAAGAAGAAGAAGAAGAAGAAGAAGAAGAAGAAGAAGAAGAAGAAGAAGAAGAAGAAGAAGAAGAAGAAGAAGAAGAAGAAGAAGAAGAAGAAGAAGAAAAAGAAGAAGAAGAAGAAAAAGAAGAAGAATAAGAAGAAGAAAAAGAAGAAGAAGAAGAAGAAGAAGAAGAAGAAGAAGAAGAAGAAGAAGAAGAAGAAGAAGAAGAAGAAAGAAGAAGAAGAAGAAGAAGAAAGAAGAAGAAGAAGAAGAAGAAGAAGAAGAAGAAGAAGAAGAAGAAGAAGAAGAAGAAGAAAAAGAGAAAGAAGAAGAAGAAGAAGAACAAGAAGAAGAAGAAGAAGAAGAAGAAAAGAACAACAACAACCACAACAACAATGAAAATATCAATAAAGTCCACTATTTGCATCAGCTAAAGGCGGACGTCACAGCCTTTAAGCAACTCTGACTACTAAACTGTATTGAACTGTTCGCGACTAAACATGTCCAAAGTGCTCAAGTAACAATGTTAATCCTTTGTGTATCGATCTGAAGTTAATCCATGTACTTGTGAATAGAACTCGGCGGCTTTTGTTTCTGAGGAAGATTAAAGGGATTGGACTGAAGCGTTCTGTGTAAAATATTTAGCTTTAGCTTAAAAGAAAACGTAATCCAAGACCTTTCTCATCAACATACTAATGTGTTTCCTTTTGTTACAGTGTGTTAGGTTCGTGTGTTTACAGTACATTATGCCTTCCAGTGCAGGGCATTGTTTTCTTTTCAAAATGTGTGGGGTTGTTTTTCTTCTGTCGTAATCTTTTTTTTTTTCTTCCTTTGCCATGTACTGATTATTTCTAATATAAGACAGTGTTACATTATATTATCAAAGTGTTACAAAATATCGTTGCCTTCTGCAACAGTTTGTTGTTTCTTACGATTAGAGTGTTTTGTTTCGTTCCATTACAAGACTAAAATGGATGATGATGATAAAACTGCAGAAGCTGTTGTGAAGAATTTGGTATAAACAACTTAGTCCTACTTAAAAAAAAAAAAAAAAAAAAAAAAAAAAAAAGAAGTTTGCACGCAGTTCGAATTAAACATAAGCAGTAGAAGACAACAAACCTTAAGTTTTGGTTGGATATGCGGCAAGACTAGCACAAGATAGTGTATCACAGACAGCCCTGTCACTATGGAAGTAGTCTAGAGGTCGACCATGCAAACGATGAAGAGATGGAATATCTGATGCCCTAAATACTAGTATCAGTGCAACACCTAACAAGGCTTGCACTCGATGACTCATCTAAACCTGACGCTGAAAAGCAGAAACAAAAACAAAGAAGAGGAAGCAAAAGACCCTTGAACATCAGTGGCACATCTTGCAAGTTATGTCAGACTAATATTTTTTCTAGACAATCGGCATACGGTGGTCAGCATCACGACTGCCGCCTTTACATCCCCGTGCCTTATCTGATACATATTTGAGAGTCTGAGAGCCAAGGTCAGTTTTCAAACAAACAAACAAAAACAAAAAAAGTCCGGCTATATCAGGAACTGAACCCACGACCTTCGAATCAGCAGGCAAGCATCTAGCCACTACATCAAGACCGCTTCTGCTATTTGAATGATGTTTTACTAAAACATTACGGTAGGGAAAAAAAAATTGTTATAAATACACTTTGGGTTGAGTAAGTACAGTAAAAGAAAGTATTCCGATGAATGTACTAACCTTTCAAATGTTTGCTAATGAACTCATTTATAACTGCGTTCTTCAATGTGCCGTTATAACCACTTATGTCATTGATAAAGATAATCCGATCAAATGATCCTTCAGCGTAACAATAACACATTCACTCACATTATGCTGTAAATACATATGTTTTTATTTATTTAACAAATGCAGTGTATTTTAATGATACAGGAATAACCCATAATAGAGACTGTGTGTCTTAAAGGTTAGTGAACCAGTTTCACAATCCTGGGCACATTATGGATATACAAATGCTGTTACGTAAACAGTTGTACCAGAGTTTTACCGTGAACCGCATCATGTAATCTTATACATATCCATTTTGACTAGCCTCCAGTGCGGAGACGCTAAAACCCAAAAAAGGCGACACTTTCATTTCAATAGTATTATCATTATCATCGTCATCACCATCATCACCGGACACTAACATTATCATCAATATCATCTTTTACTTTTGCCGTCAAGTACCATTGGGAGAAAAAGTTGGTAGTCGAGGGTGCAAATCTTGGAGATACTAAAGACACAACAACGTACTTTCAACACTAATAAGGAAAACGTCAACAACATCACACTCGTTGTCATCATCGTAATCATCATCAGCATCATCATCGTTATTATCATAACTACCATCATCATCATCTTTTACTTTTGCCGTGAAGTATTATTGGAAGAAATCATCTGTGGTTAAGAGCGTAATGTCTGATAAAGTCGGCACAGAACCAATTCTAAATTACATAGAAAGACAACAAATCCAACGGTATGCCCATTTGGAGAGAATGCCTTCTAATGCTATACCATATGAGGCATATGCCAAAAGAGGAGATGGAGGTAGAGCAATGTATAGACTAAGAACAAAAACAAGATGGAAGGATAACATCAGAGAAACACAACAGTACAACGATGTGTCTTTGGCAAGAAAAGCACGAAGCGGGACCTTATATCTCCCTCGACACCTGAAGCGGTAAAGAGGACGTACAGTAGAAAAAGAAAAGAGCGTAACGTTTGGATGTGGCTGTTACCAATGTTTCTCAATAAACTGTGTTTTAGTTCGGTTTCTGCTTGAGTTTCCTCTAATTCTACTTTCATTAATTCTCAGATAAGGCGCCTGTGATTCTAAGTGGGCTTGCAGTACTCTAATAATACACCCACCACAGAGTTTGCTCTGATGCTTCTCAGTGTATATAATAATAAAGTGTTGATCCTAAAATATGCCTAACTGGATTGTTTCTGACTCCGTCTTATATGGTCACATTGGAAACAATTAAAAGCCAGTTCATTTGATTGACATGAAAGTCTTGATTTCTAATCCCCAATAAGGCCGATTGTTTTAACGTGTAAGTAACAATCTGTCGGGTCTCTTGCTAAGTCGATGCGAACGCTTCGTAATGCCGGGATGCCGAGTTCGATCCCAGCTGCGGGCCATGCACCTTGCGTTAGTTTCGACAGTGGTGTCAAGAAAGCCGACCCCCCAGAAAGCAATGGCAAACTACTGGACGTAAACTGCCTAGAAAAACCACACAACAGTAAAAGATGATGTTGATGATAATGTTGATGTTTGGTGATGACGATGTTGGGGTTGGTTCTGCAACGTCCTGTAAAGGATACGCAACTAACCTTTAAGTAACAATAAGTAAAGGACCCTTTTCCACGCCTTTAGATGTATAGGGTATATAGAGCTAGACCTATTTTTTATAGAGCAATCGGCACAAGATGGTTGATGTGGTCAGCATCACGCCGGCCGCCTTTACTTTCTAGGACTGCAGCTGGTGCCCATTCAAGGCTGGGTCTACTAGAGAGCCAACCCACGACTTTCCAATCCGCAGATGAGCGTCTAGGCGCTACACCGCCTGTTTTTAACGTGTGCCTTGTGGTAAAACCTGTCTAAACTGTTTAAAGGGTAATATTCTAGGCAGTAAAGGTACCGAATTGCTGTATTATCTATGGACAGCCCATCTGTTGACTTAAATCCGAGTTTAATACCGTATTTAGCATGCACCAATAGCACGAGAAGAGTTCCTTGGAGTGAAACTAGACTTCTCACAGAAGAAAATCACGGATAGCTGCAGAAACAGCAACAAAAGATAGTAAAGAACATGTACTTAGCATGAGATAATTCAGTCTTTGTCTCATTAGGTCAGTATCTGTGGCTTAGGTGTTGCAAACTTGCTTCGAAATTCTGTGGTGCAGGGTTCGATTCCAGCTGCGGGCCTCGCGTTGATTTCGACAGTGGTATCGAGAAGCCGACCTTCCAGAAAGCAATGGCAAACCACTGGACGTAAATTTGCTTAGAAAAACCACAACAGCTAAAAAATGCTGGGGTTGGTTCTGCAACGTCCTGTAAAGTATACGCAACTAACTTCAACTGTCTCATTAGGAATAACAGCAAGACAATATACTGAACGTATAAAGAATGCGGAGCAGAGGTACCGGGGCGACTAGATGCTGGCCTGCGGGCCCAATATGATGTTGACCACTTAAACCACCAAGTGCACTTTTCTGGAAAAATATATACGCCTGATGCGTCAGTGACGTAACAAGAGTTCGTTACGTTTTACTTTTTGAAGAAAGAACCCGAAGAGTAACAACAATAATCCAAGATCCCTTCAGGGATACAGTAATGAGGATGACATGACGGCCACAGAAATTCAACAAAAACAAAGTCTGGGTTGTGTTACCAGCAGCGATCATTTTCTGGCTAAACTCTTTCCTAGCTCTATATTTTCCTTCGTGCTAAGCTGGACTAAACAAAGCCTTCCCACCCGACACCAAAATGCCGTTCGGCAAGAGAAAGCATTAGTTTAAGGATTAGTTACTGTTTGAATTCCAAGTCATAGACTGACACCTCCAGGCGGTTCCGGCTTAGTTTGGCGGGGACCAGTGTTGACGAAAGGAATTATTTCATTTTAGACGCGGAAATAAAGAGGAAGAAGAGGAATTGAATGACAGACAACTGCGACTGAGTCACTTGCTGCCATCACGAGTTTCCAGTGTGCGGTACTTTGTGATAAGTTAACCCTTTTTGTCCCAAACAGTTGTACAGGGTGCTCGGCAAGTAACTGTACGCTTAATGTGGCAACAAAGACGACCGACGAATAACCGAATGTCATAACACGGCATAAAAACAATAAAGCAACTGATGCTGATAGAATGGCTGCTGAACTTACAAAAAGAGATGGTCATGCATTTCATTTCAAGATATATGAATTCATAAAACTAATTTGGAAGACAGTGAAATTACCCGGTGAGTGGAAAGTGTTATTGTTAATACCTTTTTTAAGAAAAGAGACAAGTATGAATATGAAACTTATCGAAGATTTTCATTATTATCTACAAGCTACAAGATACTGTCTGTGGTGTTGCTAAACAGGCCACAACCATACGTCGAAGACATATCAGGAGATTACCAAGCGGATTTCCGACAGAACAGATCAACAACAGATCGAATAATTTTTTTTTTTTACGGCAAATAGCAGAGCAAAACTGGGAATAAAGAAGAAATGTACATAATGTGTTTGTGGATTTTAAATAGGCGTATGATAGTGTACATAGAAACAGTTAATGGAATGCTATGAATGACTTTGGAATACCAAAGACGTTAATTACCATGACCAAACTATGTATGTAACATATAAAGGCGGAAAGTCAGACTCTGTTCAAATAACGTCTGGTTTAAAGTAAGGTGATGCTTTGTCCCCACTTCTTTTAAAATTGAGCCTGGAGAAAATTATAAGGAAATTGAAACAAGAGTGTACCTTAGAAGAAACTAAAAGAATACATGGTTATGCAGATAACATTGATATCGTTGGAGAAAACTAACTAGAGACGACTCTTAAAAGAAGCAGCTGGCAAAATGGGACTAGTTATCAATCAAGATAAGATAGAATACATGATAATAACAAGAAAGCGAAAGGATAAACTCCGGCCACATACAAGTCGATAATATGAAAATCAAACGAACGGAAACATAAGTGTTTGGTTGCAAACTTCAACTGCTCCAACACGCTGAGAGAAGAAATACAATCTCGAAATAAAGTTAATTATGCCCTTCAACATCTGCTAAAGTCAAAGTGTCTGTCTCGCAACACCAAGATCAAAATATATAAAATAAGTTGATAATACCAATCGTTTTATGTGGCCCAAAAATTTGGAGCACAGTTATTAAAGAGATGAAGACTCATTATGCATTTTCGAAAACAGAGTATTATGACGAATCTTTGACCCATCAAAGTTGCAAACAACGGGGAATGGAGAGTGAGAAGCAACAACAAAATTCCTAATCTGTTTAAATCACCCTTAAACACTCACATGTTAAGAGCTAATAGACTGAAATGTCTTGGACATTTGAGAGAATGTCAAATTACAGAGAGGTGAAAAATGTATACAGAAGGAAGCTGAATGGTAGTAGACCACGAGGCAGACCAAGAAGAATATTGAGAGATAATGTCCATGCAGACCTGCAAACACTTGGTGTCATCAGCTGGAAATAGAAGGGCAACCAGAGAGATGAAAGGAGGCTGGTGATATCTGCAGCGATTAACCTCAATCACTCGGAACGCTGAAGAAGAAGAAGTTTATCGTTAAATTCCCGATGCGCAACTAGCGTAAAAAGTCTCCTAAAAAGACAGAAGAAATACTTTTTACTGTTATCAAAGTACAACGAGGTCAAGTAATAAGAGAACGTTAGTCTTAATCGAAACACGATCAACAATTTTCCTTGCTGTACTGTATCTAACAATGATTGCATGGAAACGGCAAATGAAAGTAGTACATTACATACAACAATGAGAAGGAGACAAAGTTCTTGTGTCATGCGATGAGAAAAGGACCACTAGAAAATATCGTGATGGATGGAAAGATTACTGGTAGAAGAAGCAGAGGCAGACCAAGAGAACCGATGGTGGATGGCTTAAGACAGTGGCATGGAGGAATACCATCAGTGGAATTGACCCAGAACACCAAAGACCGAGATCTGTTGAGATGCACGAACGCCTACGCCAGCTAGCAAGGCACTTAATGATGATGTGGTGTATCCATTGTTACTAGGTTACCGAGGAGTCACTGAGGTGCTATTATCTCGCATGCATCTTTCCTCCGAGTGGACCCAGGGGGAATGTAGATCGTCATGATATAAATCCTGGACATAGTGGGGTATCAGTTTGTGTATGTTTGAGCCACTTCCGCACCTGAGATAGTTCAAAATCACCTGACTATTGTATTTCAGCGCTCGCTTAAACCGTGTCCCATCAGAATATGTTTAACTCTTGGCAATCCGCAAGCCACTTAAAGCGGAACGCAGCGGGATACCCCGTAATGGCCGTCATTTCTGTTAAGCCTATAAATTTGAAGCCAAACAATATATGTTATCATTATCATCACGTGCCGTGGCGATAAGTGAAGAGGGGTACGGTTCGTCACCTGACACGATCCTGAATTTAATGGATCAAATGTGGGCTTTTACTTGTTTGATATTTATTTCCTCCCTGGAGAAAGGTTCGTTAGCTTACGCGATCCCCAATGGCACAGTGATATTTGCCTTTTACTTGCTTATCATTATTATTATTATTTATATAATAATAATTATTATAATTTACAGGGATAATGTTCATTACCTTTGCGATCAGATCTGTCTTTTACCTGCCTGTTATTATTATTATTATTATTATTATTATTATTATTATTATTATTAATATTATTATTTACAGGGGTGAGGTTCATTATCTTATACGATCCCCAATGTGACGATCAGGTCTGTGTGTTTACTTATTATTATTTTCATTCTTCTCCCAGGGGTAATGTTTGTTATCTTCTTACATGATCCCCAATGTGACGATCAGGTCTGTGTGTTTACTTATTATTATTTTCATTCTTCTCCCAGGGGTAATGTTTGTTATCTTCTTACATGATCCCCAATGTGACGATCAGGTCTGTGTGTTTACTTATTATTATTTTCATTCTTCTCCCAGGGGTAATGTTTGTTATCTTCTTACATGATCCCCAATGTGACGATCAGGTCTGTGTGTTTACTTATTATTATTTTCATTCTTCTCCCAGGGTAATGTTTGTTATCTTCTTACATGATCCCCAATGTGACGATCAGGTCTGTGTGTTTACTTATTATTATTTTCATTCTTCTCCCAGGGGTAATGTTTGTTATCTTCTTACATGATCCCCAATGTGACGATCAGGTCTGTGTGTTTACTTATTATTTTTTTCATTCTTCTCCCAGGGGTAATGTTTGTTATCTTCTTACATGATCCCCAATGTGACGATCAGGTCTGTGTGTTTACTTATTATTATTTTCATTTTTCTCCCAGGGGTAATGTTTGTTATCTTCTTACATGATCCCCAATGTGACGATCAGGTCTGTGTGTTTACTTATTATTATTTTCATTCTTCTCCCAGGGGTAATGTTTGTTATCTTCTTACATGATCCCCAATGTGACGATCAGGTCTGTGTGTTTACTTATTATTATTTTCATTCTTCTCCCAGGGGTAATGTTTGTTATCTTCTTACATGATCCCCAATGTGACGATCAGGTCTGTGTGTTTACTTATTATTGTTTTCATTCTTCTCCCAGGGGTAATGTTTGTTATCTTCTTACATGATCCCCAATGTGACGATCAGGTCTGTGTGTTTACTTATTATTATTTTCATTCTTCTCCCAGGGGTAATGTTTGTTATCTTCTTACATGATCCCCAATGTGACGATCAGGTCTGTGTGTTTACTTATTATTATTTTCATTCTTCTCCCAGGGGTAATGTTTGTTATCTTCTTACATGATCCCCAATGTGACGATCAGGTCTGTGTGTTTACTTATTATTATTTTCATTCTTCTCCCAGGGGTAATGTTTGTTATCTTCTTACATGATCCCCAATGTGACGATCAGGTCTGTGTGTTTACTTATTATTATTTTCATTCTTCTCCCAGGGGTAATGTTTGTTATCTTCTTACATGATCCCCAATGTCAGCTGCACGATTTTACTTGTCTACTATTATTACATTTTGTTTAAAAGCATAGGCAAGGTTCTTCATCAGACACGATCCTCGATCTCACGATCAGATCTCAGCTTTTACTTGTTAATTTTATTGCTGTTATTATTATTGATAGGGGTAAGGTTCTTTACCTTACACAATCTCGAACATCAGGAACATTGGTTTGTGTTTTTATTTATTTATTTATTTATTTATTTTTTCTTTTATTTATTCTTGTATTTATTTCAGTGCGACTAAATTTCCTAAGTAATCAACGTGTTATCATCTTTCTGTTCATGTAAAATTAGTGTTAACAAGGTTGCATTGTACGTCAGGCAGTAAGCAGGCTAATTCTCTCGAGTGTTTCCCAAAGCTGTCTCCAAACTGCTGAACCTGATATCAAGTCAATATACACTTTACTTTGACATGTCACTAGTCATTTTAGATATAACAATGAGAGCACACGATTTCACATACGATCAGTGGTGAGAATAAAAACTTAAGGGCAATTTATGATTGCGCCTCACCACTGTTTGCTCTTTACATTGCAGTTTGTTTCCTCCAGGATTGCAGGCAGCAGGGAAACCATCTTCTTTTTCTTCTTCTTCTTCTTGTTCTTCTTTGTTTACCTGCTGAAAGCTCTGGCGGAAAGTCCTGTTTTTTTTCATCCGTCTGGACTTTGTCTTTGTGCCAAGGCATGAGTTATGCGCATACATCCGTTTTACTGACTTATTTGTGTGCAGTTGGTTGTTCCTTTCCGCTCGGGCAGATACACTCTGACTTTGAAGGAAGTCCCCAGTTAGTTGGCTCCTAGACATGCTTGCTGGAAAGAAACCCTCACGGGGAGATTACCATATGAAAAAAGAATCCTACTTATATAAATCCAGGTCCCGTTCAATTGTAGGGTTGTAAGAAAGCTCCTGACGGTTGGCGAAGTAACCGGACGTCCGTATCAAACAGGGATTCTTGCTTGCTCATCTTAGAAACATCATTTATCAACACTAGACAAATTGTCCGCAGCTTGCATCGAACCCAACACTCCGGAATTATGAGGCACGTTTGCAACGACTAAGCCACAGACGCTGACATAAGTACAGTGCGGTTAAGTAAAGGGCACATTTCGTATCAGACGTATAGTGCTAGACATATATTATTATAGGCTAAACTAACACTCGATGCAGTCAACATCTTGCCGGTGGCGTTTACTTTCGGGGACATTGCCTGGTACTAATTTCTTGCTGGGCTGACCTGGGAACTAAGGTTAAAAAAATTTTTTTTTTGGTTAATGGTTCATTTCATTCTATGAAATTGTTTGCATTTGTCTTAAGCAGCGTTTCTCAAACTTTGTTTTCGCTGGGGCACCCTTGTCGGGCAAACATATTTTCCCGGAACACCTACCCCTAAAGCGGTTTGAATACTTTGGGAAAGACGAAAAAGAAAACAGTGCACATATAATGTTCAGTTGCTTTCAATGCGATGAATGAAACTGTTGGATGAATTTTTTATTACTTTTTTATGTTTATGAGAAGTTTAGTTAATCATACCCTCAGATCCCATGAAGGTTGCGCCTGTTTCTGTTTTTCAATGTGAGTGTACGTTGAGAATACACTGCAACCTTGCCTATAGCATTGTTTTCTGAATACACCTGCATTCAGAAGTCTTCTTGGCTTTCTTCATGGTATTTCTGTTTTAAACTGTTGTCTTCGCTGATCTCAAGCAGATTTTAAAAACAATTCTGGATTATTACCGCGGCACCCCAGGTACACACTCGCGGCACTACTTCCCAATGCTGCGACTCTCTAATACAGTTCCTTATGTTGTGGCCAGACCTAACCATATAATTTTTCCGTTCCTACTTCATTGCTTCAGTTAATATGTGTTGTCCGGTGGTATTTGGCGACCCCAGTGAAAAGACCCTTCGATCCCCAAAAAGGTCGCGACCCACTGGTTGAGAACCGCTGTTGTACAGGGTCGCGACTGTGTCAATGGGACCCTCACGGGAAGCAAAGAAAAGTAACACTGCACCCCACAAGACATGCCATGGGAGGCGACCAACAGTAGGGTTCAGTTTTGAGGTTGGCTACCTCACCTGCAAAAAAAAAAAACAAAAACACAATAGCCACAAAAATGGCAAACCAAACATGGGACAAATAGAGAAACAAAGAAGAACCCATCCAACCAAAATGCGAAAAAGGAGGGGGGTCGGAAAGGGGGGGGGTGGGGGGCGAGCTCTTGTAGCAAAACATTTATGACCCATGTGGAGAAAGGATTCACGATCATTGACGCCTAGAATAACCTCAAGAATTGGCACCTCGAACCCAAATCTTCCACTTGAGAACAAAGTTCTCTAACCACCCGGTCATATGCTTCTCTTTGCAGCCTTGACAGAACTGCCAAATGAATTTCATTTCCAACCTTGCCCGTGTGAGTTACGGTAACCCCATTGTGGGGGGTGGGGGGTACAAGAATAGACCCACTGCTAACCCAAAAGCATGTCGTAAGAGTCGACTAATAGGGAGCTTCATTCGAAGTCAGAGTATATCTGCCTAAGTTGCAAGGAACCAACAGTCTGCAAACACATGATACTGGCTTGTCAAACAGATATGACAGAACATTTCACATATCTTGGCAGTGTGGTGTCCCTAACGGGAGGGACCGAAGAGGACATACAGTCACGTCTGAACAAAGCTAGAGCTGCTTTTGGAAGGATGAAGCAAATCTGGAAATCCAACAATTACTGCAGAGGAACGAAACTCCGACTCTACAAGAGCATCATTTTGCCAGTTCTTCTTTATGGAGCGGAATGCTGGAGAATGACCAAAAAGGATGCACACAAGCTGTCCACCTTCCACCACACATGTCTACGTAGAATAATCAAAATTTTCTGGTCAGATACAATCTCAAACACTAAACTACTTCAAGCCACAAACCAAGAAACTTTAGACAGTTTGATTACCAAGAGAAGATGGAAATGGCTTGGTCACGTTATGAGAATGAATTCTGATATACCTGCCAAAACAGCTCTCACATTGACACCAGAGGGATAGAGAAAACAGGGGTGCCCAAAAACAACATGGAGACGAACGATGGAAAGTGACCTGAGTGCGGCATCTTTGACATGGGAAAACTGCACTGAAGATTGCATAGGACAGGAAAGCATGGAAAGTCCTCTCTGAAGCCTCATGAGCCACTAGGCATAACGAGAACTGAAACAGATATGCACACAACACTCAGGTTCTGGAACAGGGTTGGAGCCTAAAAGTGGGCGAACCACCTGAAATGTCCGCCTGAAGAAGAAGAAGCAGAAGAAGTAGTGGAAAAAGATAAAAAGAAGAATAATTTCCAATGTGGATATCCAGTTTACGATAAACAAACTTTCAAAATAAAAATCTTTTCAAAATCTTCAAAATTTAAAAAAAATTAAAAAAAAATATTTTAACTACACACATTTTGTATAATTTGTTTGTTTAAATACTTTATTGTTTGTTTCCATTAGTACTGAAGGTTGTGTAGCAGAGATTGATTTACATGGGGGATTTTTATGAACACGATCAATTAAAAGCTGAAGAAGTTATTCAACGAAGCATGCAATAGAGTAAACGAAGACGTTTGTCAATTCTATAGCAGGATTCAACAAATTCTACAGCAAGCCAGTAACAAACAAGAATCAATGAAGTCGATGATCTTTTTCATAGGCGCGTATAAATTTAAATATTTTAAGAATAATTTGAAAACTTGAATGCGATCTAGGTGGTTTAATAAAATCATGTTTATGATCACCAGATATATGTCAGCGGCGGAATAGTTCATTGTTCATTCTACGAGTGAGGGTCCTTCATGAATCCCTCTTGGGTGAAAGAGGACAAATTCGAATATAACAGACTCTCTTCACCACCCTCCCTCACCCACACGCACATACCAGCTCGCGCACACATACATTCCCCCCTCCCCCTACATACAGCACCACCGTTGAGTGTTTGTTCTGGCACTGGTTTTTCTAAGAAGAGTTTCTGTGTCACGGGGGTGTAGCGGCTAGACGCTGGCCTCTGATCCAAAAATATGTGGTCGAATCCGCAATAAAATGGACTCTTTGCAAACCTGACCTTACTCCCAGTTCGGCACAGCCTAAACCTGTTGACATTAAGTATCGGAAAAGAAAGACTGCTAACGTGATATTGACCGCGTCATGTACAGAATGAAATGAGATGTCTGAGAAGGGCTGTAGGAGTGACCATAAGAGATAAGATCAGGAATTAGATCATAAGAGAACAAGTCGGCACAGAACCAATTCTGGATTACATACAAAGACAGCAAGTGAAATGGTTTGCCCACTTAGAGAGAATGCCTTGTGACACCATACCATACAAAGCATACATGGAAAGAGAAGAAGGACGTAGAGCACGGGGTAGACCAAGAACAACATGGAAGGATAACATCAGAGAAACTCTACAACAGCACGATGTGCCTATGGTCGAGGCAGCCAGAAGAGCTAGAAACAGAACCTTATATCTCCCTCGACACCCACAGCGGTAAAAGGGGAAGTGAAGAAGAAGAAGAAGATCTACAGAATGCCCAATGGTCTTTACAAACTAGATTAGTATAAACAATAATGTTTTTTTTTTTTTCGATGTCATCTTCTTTCACCACCTGGAACTATTTTTTGTTTTCCCCTTTCTTCTTTATCTCTCTCCCTCTCTCTCTCTCTCTCTCTCTCTCTCTCTCTCTCTCTCTCTCTCTCTCTCTCTCTCTCTCTCTCTCTCTCTCTATCTATCTATCTCTTTCTCTCGCTCTCTCTCTTTCTCTTGCGCTCTCTCTCTTTCTTTCTCTTTCTCTCGCTCTCTCTCTCTTTCTCTCGCTCTGTCTTTCTTTCTCTCTCTCTCTCGATCTCTCTCTTTCTCTCACCCTCTCTCTCTTTCTCTCGCGCGCTTTCTCTCTTTCTCTGTGTGAGTGTATCTCTGCTTCTTTAACCACTGATGATCATTAAGTTATTCCCAGTGTTAACTAAACCCACCCCTTTTTTCCTCCCCCACACGCACGCCACATGACTACATGATACTTTCTCGCGGTGTGATAGTCTACTTTAAAAATGTTTTCTAAAATGTAACTGTTAATTAGCACTAAGGGTCAAATGCGCCCGTAAAGATAATCATATAAAATTATAAGCTGAGAGAGAGAGAGAAAGAGTGAGAGAGAGAGAAAGAGACAGACAGACAGACAGACAGACAGACAGACAGACAGACAGACAGACAGACAGACAGACAGACAGACAGACAGACAGACAGACAGACAGACAGACAGACAGACAGACAGACAGACAGACAGACAGACAGACAGACAGACAGAAAAACAGACAGACAGACAGATAGACAGACATTCTAAAGAGATGGTCACACCACTAGTTCTGCTGTTTTTGATGAATCTAGTACAAGGTTTCGTTCCCACAATTTGTCTGGATAGTTTGATATTATGGCATGGAGGATGATCAGTCATAATTAATTAAAAGTACACGAGACAGAAGATTGTAGATATGACATGATTGCCATACATAATAGATAATATAATGAAGAATGTAACACTCCTTTCTGAACAGTTTGACACTCACGCCTTCGCTGAAATAGACCCAAATCGGTCGACCGCCATATTTTCTGCAGCTAAATCGATCCATTTATTTAAAAAACAAAACTGCATTTATAACCCCTACGCCAGTGGCTCTTAACCTTCCTAATGCGGCGAGCCTTTATTGAAGTTCTTTTTGTTGTGATTATCCGCAATCATACAATTGATTTCGTTGCTTCTTCAGAATCTTAGTGAATATGTATATCCGATGGTCGTTTGCGACCCCTGTGAAAGGGGTCGTTCGACCCACAAAAGGGTCGCCACCCATAGTTTGAGAACTGCTGCCCTAAGCTATAATCGATGGTGTAAAACGCAAAGAGAACCGAGATGTATTGCATTGTAATGATATGCCTTAATGGCAAAGTCAGGAGAAAGTTAGAACGCTGGACAAAATTCAGATAAAAACTGCACAGCTTCTACCACCCGACAATAGTATGACGGCATTGAATATCTCAGATGGGGACATGGATGAAGACAGCATACAGCGAATTGTGTCAACTCCAGATCAAGATCAAGACATCAAATGAGGTCCTCCTCGTATGCACCTTAGTAGAAACCACCGACTGAAAAAACAAGCTGAATGACTTCAACTTCTTTTTCTTCTTCTTCACTTCCTCTTTTACCGCTGTGGGTGTCGAGGGAGATATAAGGTTCTGTTTCTAGCTCTTCTGGCTGCCTCGACCATAGGCACATCGTGCTATTGTAGAGTTTCTCTGATGTTTTCCTTCCATCTTGTTCTTGGTCTAAATCTTCAACAATGACTTCAACAAAGCGGCTAAAACAGCAGATACGCTATGGAAAAGGAACAGAGGACAGCAACCACTAGCAGAGATCCTATAATCGTGTAACATGTCGATCACCAAGCTGAACAATCAGCACTGATATAACGGCCCTGCAAACAGCACACAGAAAGGCTAGCTAGGCAGACATTGGGGACTAGAACAACTAGGAAACACACGATGAAATACGGCATGAACAGGAGCCAACATTGCAACTAATGCTATCTAGGGTGCTTTATTAATATCCTACCCCAAACAATGAAAATCCACAGGTCACGGGACAGTCTAATATTTCAGGGGATGGTAGATAGGCTGCATGCAGTCGTGTGACCTAGGCTGCATGTATTCATAGGATCTAGCCTGCATTCTCTTCAGGGACGTATGTGGGTTTGGGTTAGGGCCAGTTCTAGATGTTTTGGGGTCGTTAAAAGCATTAGAAAACCGGGAAACCCAGTCTTACCACCCTCTAAAATGGTGGACTGTCCTGTGCGTCATCTGGGGTGTGATATTAATAAAAAAAACATATCTATGTAATGGCTAGCTCTCTAGGTAGCCGTTGCACTTGGCCAATTCGAATTGATAATGATGATGATGACCACCCAAGGATACTGAAAATGAATTTTATAAATCAGATATTCCATAAGATTTACGAAGGTAGCAGTCAATACAGCAATCCCAAATTAAACAAACACTAACCTACAAAAGGAACAACCCCTTCACATCTTGGAGTAATACTCAAGACTCAGTTATCATGAACCAGCCAACTGACGATCTTACAAGTATGGAGCTTTTAGTGGAATACATCCACTGCAGGGGCTTACCGACTCGACATGGGGATCAAAGACACCCCGAGAGGCCGGTATATTTATTACACCCTCTTGGATACAGGCCAAGATAATGCTTTCCTAATAATTTGGTCTGAAACAAAGATAGGAATTTCCCCGCGCAGGGTTCAGTCTTATCAGTTTTGTAAGTAAAGCAGCCTTAACAATAACATACTATATAAACGCTTCTTGTAGGTTCGCCCTTAACAATGACAGTTGGCACGTTTTGTTATGGGAGACTTTAACCAACAACAACAAGATAGAAGGTAAAATACTCTTTTTCACGCATTTAGGCATATAGGGTTAGGTCTATATTTTATAAACCAATTTTGCAGTCGGTGGGCAATGTGGTCAACAATATGCCGGCCACTTTTACTTCCCAGGAATATAAATAGTACCAACTCAAGGCTGGGCCAGCCTGAAAGCCGACTTCATTTTTTTTTTAAACGTCTGGCTTCGTCAGCACCCGAACCCACGACCTTTCGATCCAGAGGTGAGGCTAGCTCCCTGGATAGTGGCTAAACTTAGATAATTCAAATGAAAGATACCGATGATGATGATGTGGCTTACATCTAGATTATGACATCTGTGCCTTTCTGGTGAAAACAACCTACTTAAGGAAATCCTATAGTAGTGGCTTTTTACGACAGGATTGTTAGTGTAAGGGGGAGTGGGCAGTGGTTCTCTTTTTGTTACACAAATAGGGCCTAGGAACCAACAAGAGGAAACGGAAATCAGTTTTTATATCACTGTCACTACTGTCTGATGTCAAGTAAAGATCCCTTTTACGCCTTTTAGGCGTATCGGGCATATGGGAAAAGCACCCATATTTTTACAAACCAATCGGCACTAGGTGTGTAATCTTGTGAGCATTACGCCGGTCGTCTTTACTTCCCCAAGACATATCCTGGTACCTAATTTAGGCTTGGTCGACCTGCGACGTCCAGTAACATGATAAAAATCGATGCAGCCAGCAGTGGGTTTCGATCGCGGTACGTTGGCATTGCGAGTCGGACTAGCAACGCCTAAGCCACGGACGCCGCACTGTCTGGTGTACCAATTTTGTTAGGGAGGTGGAGACGGTGCCCTGAGCGCCAGAATTTAGGTCTGCATTGCTAGTGCTGTCGCCACCGACTGTACTGGTTAGGATGTTTAATTTTTTCCCTGACACAAAATCTCCTTCCCCTTAACGGAGATCGAATCCTGGTCTCCCGCATGAGAGACCGACGTTGTAACCACTTAGCCAGCCTCTCCTCTCAGTTTTTATAATATAAAGGGAAAAAATTCTTTCACGTCACAATCACAATTTCAGTAGATGGGATGTTTCTGAACGAAGACACTAAACATTTAAGTTAGTTGAGTTTCCTTTAGAGGACGTCGCAGAACCAACCCTAACAGCCTCTGGCTGTTGTGTAGTTTCTCTAGGCAAATTTACGTCCAGTAGTTTGCCATTGCTTCTGGACGGTCGGCTGTCTTGTTACCACTGTCGAACCCAACGCAAGACGCATGGCCCGCAGCTGGGATCGAACCCAGCATCCCGGCATTACGAAGCGTTCGCATCGACTTAGCCACAGAGCCGACACACTAAACATAGAAAACACAAATTAATGTTCTATCACATTTAAATGATGACCAACATACTGAAAGAAATGCTCATGGTGTGTAAGATACAAACAAACCAAGTACAATGATTGAGGGGGAAGATACGTTACAGTGCTGAATATTGTTAACCTGGGGATCAAGAATCGTCATCATGGAACTCGGAATATTTCCATAAGTGCTCCATTCTCAAGCCATGAGTTCTGATGGTACCAGTACCAGTCTTTGTCTTCTTCTTTCTTCTTTGCACTCACTAGCTGTAAACTCTGGTGGAAAGTTTTGGTTGTTCGTCCACTCCTGGACCGCAATCCTGTTCCAGAACCTGAGTGTTGCGTGTGCATCCGTTTGACAGATCTAAAACAGTTGTGTGCGGACTGTGGGTTCCTTGCCGCTCAGGCAGATGCACTCCGACTTCGAAAGAAGCTTCCAATTAGTCAACTCTTACGACATGCTTTTGGGTAGGCAGTGGGTCTATTCTTGTTTTCCCTATAATAGGGCCCTGAAACCCACATGGGGGAGAACAAGTCTGGCTGCATATGTGTTTTGCTCTTTCCTTCACTGTTGTGCATCAGCCAGATCCTTTGGTCATTAGTCTTTCTCCTCAGACTGTGATGAACTATTTGTGCCTCCACACTGTTCACACGCTCACAAAGAATTCTTACAATATCTAGCTAGTTGTGCATGAATATACCACCAAGTGGTACATAACCAGCCAGTCTGTCTGCTTAATCATTTCCCAACACATCGGCATGACCTGGAGAAAATATCTAAAGGACGCTAACTATTCGAGACCTCAGAGTTGATGCTTGTCACTCTGCACGGAGCCTAACTGTCTCATCTTTCACAGCATGTTTTGCGAGTCATTAACAGCTACGACATGTGTTCAGAATTGGATGTCTAGCCAGCGGAATGCTGAGTGACCTCCTCCACCCCCATTCTCAAATCAGATGTTGTTGTATGATATGTCAGGGTTTGTTGCACTAAGCCACGTCTATTCGCTTTTGCTAAGAACTCATATGACTAAAAATATATTACATGTGTATTGGAAAACAAACCTGTTGCAAGAGGTTTTGTTGACACATAAAATAATAGATGGTCTTGTACACAACTACCGCATATAAAAATAATTAACCTACTGCTCGCGAAGACCTGATTTATTAATTAAGGTAAAAACGTATTACAAGACTAACCCAGATATATAACAACACACGTAATATAAGATTACCCTGATATATAACAAGATAATTATTGTAAAACTGCCACTTCTATATGGCAACACGTCTAGAAATAGACTACCCCAGGTATCTGACAACAAACCTATTACTCAAATGCACCTGATATCACGATAAAATAAAAATAAAAAAGAAATCTATTACAAGACAACCCCTGAAATATGACAACAAAACTATAACTCGAGTACATCTGGTATATCATTATATCTCTGATATTCGACAGCAAACATATAAGTTTTCTCCTGTAAGACAGCAAACATATAAGTTTTCTCCTGTAAGACAGCAAACATATAAGTTTTCTCCTGTAAGACAGCAAACATATAAGTTTTCTCCTGTAAGACAGCAAACATATAGGTTTTCTTCTGATATATGAAAATAAATATGTAACTCGAGTACACCTGATACATTAGGAAAAGAAAACCTATTACAAGTCTTCCCTTGATAAACGACAAAAACGTATTAGATGTCTTCCCCTGATATACGACAACAAATCTATTACAAGTCTTCCTAGGATATACGACAACCGACCTATTACAAGTCCTCCTAGGTTTTACAACAACAACCCATTACAAATCGTGCCCTGATATACAAAAGCAAACCTTTTACAAGTCGTCCTCTGATACACAGAAACAAACCTATTACAAATTGTCCCCTTATATACGAAAACAAACCTTATACAAGTTGTCCCCTGATACACAAAAACAAACCTATTAGAAGTCTTCCCCCGATATTCGAAAACAAACCTTTTTCAAGTCTTCCCCTGATATACGACAACAAACCTATTACAGGTCTTCCCCTGATATACGTCACCCTCACCCGGAAAAAACACCCACCTCCGTATTCAAACATTGCTATCCCCGGAAGTAAAAGTCAATAGCCAGGCTCTCGAACTCTATCGCTGAAACAGATGACTTTTTCCACGATCCTAATTTACGATAGTCAGAAATATGAACGAGGGAAGAAACCAATGTAAAGAGCTAAAAAAATATCAACAGACCAATCTAGGCCAGAACGTTCAGGAAGAGCCAGGCAGTAGAGTAAGAAACGGGGAGCAGACAAAGAAGTCCGAAGTCATTTCTCAAATGGCGTCATGTACCGCTGAATGAGAGATACAATGCCCTCATGGCATTCATAAACTTGGACACACAAGAGCGGCGCACCAAATAACACTTGAGTGTGAATGCTTGGAAGGTTTTCGCTAGCGTTTGAAGTCGGCTCAAAAGTATTTATCTATAGTGTTCATTGATTTCTCCGAGACCTTTTTTTCGCAGGCTTGACTTTGGCTGTTCTGTGATACCAGGCTGGTGGATGGTTGGTTATGGGCCCTTCCACTGATAAAAAGTTAAGGTATTCACGCTGTTGATAGTGAGTTTTTGTTTTCTATGTTTGTAAAAAATGACGCGGAAACCTTCATGGAAATCCATAATGCTCTGCAGTACTCAGCAAATGGAGGTTTATGTTTCGTTTAAGTATGATTGTCAGATTACTAACATTTCGGGAGGTTAGGCGTGGGGGGGGGGGGGGGGGGGGGGGGAACTTGGGTTGTGGGAGGTAGAGGAAGAGGGAGAAAAAAGAAAACTACTGCTCCTTAACAAGCAGGTTGCAAAAGGCGACTAAAATAAAAGGACCCTTTTCCACGCCTTTAGGTGAATAGGGCATACAGGGCTAGACCTATATTTTATAGAGGATCGACACAAAATGGGTGACGTGGTCAGCATCATGCCGGCCGCCTCCACTTCCCGGGACTACACCCAGTCAAGGTTATTTTTGAATAAAGTCTGGCTCCGCGAGGGAGCGAAACTACAACCCTCCGATCCTCGGCTATCGTCTAGCCGCTCCGCTACGGCGACTCCTAAAAGGTGACTAGATAGACTGTAACTGTAATCGGATTTATTGAGTCGAAAGCCGCAGTTTTCGCAGGGAAGATAACATTGGGGGTGTGAGGGGAAGGAAGCCACGCTCAACACGCCCGCCTCCACCTTTCAATTTTAGGTAAAATTTTTGGTAAACTTAACGCTGGTCTCCCCATTTGCACACCGCTACACACCAGCTCGCTTCTGATTGCACGACCTACTGACCACCTCACTTCTGATAAGCCAGCCTCGCGCGATCCGACTTTTAAACAAGGTCACGTCGATATTCCGCACTCGCGCTTATACCGCGTGTTGTATATTTCACCATGCCTGAGCTTTTAACACTTCAAAATCATGAGATACTGGGTCTAACACACAACTTCCCTAGAGAGTGACAAAACCTATGTCACAGGCCGTTTCTTTCTAGGAAATTAAAACGTAAATACCAGACAACAACAGACTACGACACCCATAACCTCGACCACAGTAGACTAGTCCAACCAACTTATTAATGGAGTTGACCTACAACTGGTGGTGTGCAAATGGGAAGACCATCGTAAAAATAACCCAATTTTTGTGTGGAGTTGGAGAGGGGGGGGGGGGGGGGAGGAGGGTGTGAAAATGGAAGGGGCCAAATCGCCCACCAAGTGTCGATTGGTCTATAGAATATGAGTCTAGCCCTTTATGCCTTATACGCATGAAGGCGTCGGAAAATGCCATTTTCTTTTTCTTTTTGTAAACATGTGTCCAACGCTCCACTGGTGTCAATAAGTGTCATTGACTTCATGTCTTTTTTATATTTTATACACCATCTTTGGGAACCGTTTTAGCGTAGCGGCTAGACCTGAAGGTCGTGAGTTCAGGTCCTATCAGGGACAGAATGATTTTTCTTTTTCAAGAGACCTTGCCTCCCAGGTCGACCCAGCCTTAAACGTGAACCAGGCAAAGTCCTGGGAAGTAAAGATGACATTAGAAATAATGATCACATCACCCACCCAGTGATGACAGGCCAATAAAATATAGTAAGTTTAGCCAACGCCTTTTCCAGATCTGAAGTAGGTCATGGTGCAGCCCTGCGTGAGCAGTATGCCTGAAGCATTACAACTTTTTGTATTTTGGTGAACTCTTTCTGTCCCAAGAAAGGAACTATATGTTATCAGCCACTGTTTGTGTGTATCAAACTTCTTTAACAGTTGGCCTGAACATACTAAGAAATCCAGGCCAGATATTCTAATATATACTACCCCATTTTGCCAGTTTAAAACTAACATGCTGATGTTATTTCATTGTGTTTGTTATTCCGTTTGTGCATCTTCTTCGAAATATGCTGGGATTATAGGAGTTCAACCACCCTCATCAAGCCGATGTCCTCAGTTTTTAGAATACTTTCTTTCGACCAATGTGAGTACTCCAGCTATAGGCGTATGCTTCCTTTATGCCTCAAAGTCTCAGTACATCTGCCGGTGGGGCAGGGAACAAACAGCAAACAAACTAGCCAGTAACACGGATGTACACGCAAAAACTCAGGTAGTAGTAGCAGTAGTACTTTTACCCCACTAGGACACCACACAAGCGATAAACACCTGATGACACAAAATGTCACCATGTGTATGAGGATCACGGTGGGAGAGGTCCCAGAAACCGCGTTCAGCCAATAGGCCAGATTGATTGCCCGGGTTATATTGCAGCCCCTGGCAAGAGCCAGGCTAGGGCTTCACAATAACGATACAATTGCATCTCACAAGGGGGTGACTAAGATAATGTAAATCAAAATCGAGGTTCAGGTAAAAGCCACAAGTCGAAATAGACGAACTACCTGGACTTTCCGCAGTAATTCACAGCCAGTGAACGAAGAAGAAGAAGAAGAAGAAGAAGAAGAAGAAGAAGAAGAAGAAGAAGAAGAAGAAGAAGAAGAAGAAGAAGAAGAAGAAACTTCAATTATGGCATGTGGCCTTTTTGATTTTGCTGTTTTGTAGAAGGATATGCCGCTCTGCCGAAAGATAACAAGCAAACTGGGATGCCACATGGTGAAAAACAGTCGAGCAATTTTGTCTTTGTAATAAGAGATATGCGGGGATTTTTTTGAAAGCACATGAAAAAAAAAAAGCTTAAATTTCACAGCTGAAATACAGGCGAGTATATGGTGTAGAGAAGGCTTGCTTGTCTTATACCCTGCCTTGTGCTGTCAACTTATCTGTCTTTTCGTCGTTCCCCCTCTGTCTGTCTGTCTGTCTGTCTGTCTGTCTGTCTGTCTGTCTGTCTGTCTGTCTGTCTGTCTGTCTGTCTGTCTGTCTGTCTGTCTGTCTGTCTGTGTCTGTCTGTCTGTCTGTGTCTGTCTGTCTGTCTGTCTGTCTCTCACCTCCTCTATCTCTGTGGGTATATATAAGTGTGTGTGTGTGAGTGTGTGTGTGTGTTTTTTTTTATCGGTCAGTTAGTCGGTGACCGGAAATTGTCTGTCTCTTTCTGACTCAGTGTATGAGTGTGTGTGTGTGTGTGTGTGTGTGTGTGTGTGTGTTTGTGTGTGTGTGTGTGTGTGTGTGTAAGTGTGTTGATCGGTTAATCGGTGGCCGGAAACCTGTCTGTCTGCCTAACTGCCTGTCTGCATACTTATCTATTCTGCCCTCTCTCTCTCTCTCTCTCTCGCTCTCTCAATATATATATATATATATATATATATATATATATATATATAGAGAGAGAGAGAGAGAGAGAGAGAGAGAGAGAGAGAGAGAGAAAGAGAGAGAGAGGGAGAGAGGGAGATATAGATATATATAATATATATATATACATATTATATATATATATATATATATATATTTATATGTGTGTGTGTGTGTGTGTGTGTGTGTGTGTGTACGTGTATGGGTGATTGTGTATGTGTGTGTGTATATATAAACAGATGTTTATGAGGTGCCATATTCTATCATTGTTTCCGGCATGCAGAAGGGCAACACTAATCGCCATTCTATTTGACGGCTTGAAAGTGCAATTTTCTTCGCTTAGAAATGTCAGCATTTTTATTTTTTATTTTTGTGTCCGACATTTATTTCATGTAAGAAGCGTTGACACAATTGGGAAGTTTATAGTAGTCGGGATACATGAATAAAGCAATCAACACATTTTGGTAGAAGGTGAAACTGTCTTCTGATTTACTGTGAATACAATGCCTGATATTGCATGCTATTTATTAAGTCTGTCTGTCTGTCTGTCTGTCTGTCTGTCTGTCTGTCTGTCTGTCTGTCTGTCTGCCTGCCTGCCTGCCTGCCTGCCTGCCTGCCTGCCTGCCTGCCTGCCTGCCTGTCTGTCTGTCTGTCTGTCTGTCTGTCTGTCTGTCTGTCTGTCTGTCTGTCTGTCTGTCTGTCTGTCTGTCTGTCTGTCTGTCTGTCTGTCTGTCTGTCTGTCTGTCTGTCTGCATCTACAACTTTAGGCAGGATGACATGGGAACGAATGTTAATTGTGAATAAAATGTACAGCTTATTTTTGCACCTGTGATAATTCAAAACATTAACGTTTCTGCTGTTAATTCTATGTCATACAAACAATAGTTTAAGTGGAAAAGAAAAACACAAATACAGACTTTAATTTCTTTACTTGCTTGTAAAAGAAAAAGTCAATATTATCAGACTTATAACTTGGATAAATTACCTCAGCTCGAAGAGTTGTTCTCAATGCCAAAACACAAACGAAAAGAAAATAAGAAGTTTCCAAAAGCTCCTTAACAAAAGTTACATTACACTGCCTCCAAACGGAACAATACACTGATTTAAATTGAAAAGACGGTAAGGAATATTTACAGCAGATATCAGTAATCAAATATCAAACCAACACAATAGCAATTCAACTGTTCTCAGTTGTGTGACAGACGTCTGTAAGGAACAGTTAGTTAGGATTAAATATTGTAGAACAAACAATCATAATAATCAACGAATAAAGAAAAAGAGACACCTAGTGAAAGAAGGTATTAGCCATTCATCTTAGAGTTTGCATATACACAATCAGCAATAATAAAGACAAAGAAACTGCCGAGTGGATACAAGAAAACAAGAATAACAATCGGTCTTTAGAAACTGCATAGCTTCACTGGGATTTCATTTTATCAATGAGTTGGATTGCCTAACGAACATGAGCTACGATGAATCTAGCGTCTGTAGTGAAAGAAAGCTGTCTGTTTCTGCATTAGTTAGTTTATTATCC